>JAOQGN010087455.1:0-12141 GCA_027564295.1 Himantozoum antarcticum
GGGAGGGTTCTGAGAAGCTAAGGACTTTCTAGTAGGGGAGGGGGTTGGAGAGCTGCCGGGGGATAGAGGGAGAAGGGGCAGGGGAGAAAAGTGGAAAGGGTCAGTTCTATAACTGGGGTCTGCCCTAGAGAGGTGAGGGAAAGGGACAGTAGAGGGGCAGGGTTGGTTCTATGACCTGGGTCTGCCATAGAGGGCTTAAAAGTAGGGGTGGGGTCAGCGCCAAGTCCACAGTGCTCTGATTGGTCGAATAGAGGCCTATTGGACTCGGAGTTCTTTTTGGCAACAAGGATGGGCAGGGCAGGAAAGTGGGAAGGGCGGGCCAGTTCATACATGCCCAAAAATGAGTGTAGGACTCCAGGTCAATTTCATACACTATTCGATCTGATCGATGTACCTCACACCTACCAGAGGCCTGGTGTTATTCCTGGTGATCTTTATAGAGTGTCTGGTAAGAGCATGCATAGAAAATCTAATCAAGTGCCTACCAATATGGCTGATATCTTTCTTCCTAGATTTAACTAGGTGCCAGCACAAATCACAACTCTAACGCTCACCAATATTACTTGTCTGGTCTTAGGCGACACAAAGGTGGCACCATGCCCCAGTGGTGGGGGTTCTGCATGTCTAGGGGGTTTGGGAGGTGTTTGCCCAAGTCAGTGAGTCCCACCCTGTGAATAAAGGATTGGGACATAAGGGGAATGGGAGCAGGAGCTCCCATTCGACCTCCAGGAGGAGGAGGATTTTGAATCGCCTGGAGATGAGAAGGAAAGGGGGGGGGCCCAGTGGCGGTAGTATACGTAGGGATTGGGGAACCTGTCGATCCTGAGGAGGCGGGTTTCAGTCCTAACTTTCGATTTAGTTCCCAAATCACCCTGAACAGGAGAGGGAGGTTGGGAGGGGAGAGACATTGCCCCCTTCCCTCCCACAGATTCCTCAGGTGAAGATTCTGTGGGGGGGGGGGAGGCGTCCCAGTCAATTGTCAGGGGTATATATGGGAGTGCCAGGGTCTTAGGCATTTCTGGGGGTTTTCTCCAGAGGGCCGGCGTACTGCACTGTTTATTTGATGGTGCAGTGGCCATGTTAGTAATAATTGGCAATTTATTAGGAAATTAATTGGGAAATTGTCTGCTATGGCACGAAGCCTATTTCATCTGCAGGTGGAGAGAGAACAAGATGGCGGTGACCAGATTTCCGGTAGACCAGAAGGGGTGGAGTTTACATAGACAACCAGTCTATACCCGGTTGGAATTCTTCATAACTCCAAGGGGAGCTCTTTCTATGTCAGGGTATGTCAGGGTATCAGGGTACCAGCTGGTATCCTCACATTTCATCTAAAAGGCCTGCTATTCAAAGGCAGCCACTCAGAGAGACAGGGGGTCCAGTGTCTAGTAACAGTTTCTTCAGGTGGGGTGGAGGAGGGCTAGGGGTCTGGGAACATTCTGGGGAAGGACTGGAGCAAGGAATCATAGGTCTAGGAGCGGTTGAAGCCTGTTTAGGCTTGGGTTGGAGTTCCATGAGCAGAGTGGGGCTGCTAGGAGTGGCTCCATGGCCATGGGAGTCTCTAGATGTAGAGGGGGTCGCCCCTTACTTGTGGTACCCTCCAAATTTGGGCGACACCTGGTTTCTATTGATAAGGGAGCCTGTCCTTCTGGTGCTTGGCTGGGTCAGTAAAGCTTCAGCCTTCCTCATTCTGGACTGAGCTCTGGCCTTGTTTTTCAATCCCTATGTGTGGTTGGGATAAGCCACCTGTATCTCATAAAGACCTACAAATTTGGGTTGGAGTTTGGGGTTTTCTCCTTTACGGCGCCTCCTATTTTCCAACAGCACCAGCTCATCTTTAGCAAACAGAAGGGGCTCCTCACTGTTGTGGCTGTGGGTGCTGTTGCGCGTGCTGTTGAGGCTTCGTGGGCTTGGGACATGTGCTCTTTGAGGGCAAGGGTATATTCTGTGCGGGGTTGTGGCTCGTCTGGCGCGAGTCCATATTGGATTTGATCTGGGAGGCAGAGTTCTCTTCCTAACATGAGGAAATTGGCTGTCTCTCCCGTTGTGGAATGGGGTTACCTCGGAGAGCACAAAGGATTTGCGGTAGCAGGAGATCATATTCTTCTTGGCTCCTTGAGAGCAGTAGGAATCTGAGAGAGTCGCCTAGGACTCGACTATTCCTCTCTACTACGGCGTTGGACTAGGGGTGGTATGGCATTGTACAAGTTTTCTGGACCTCCCATAGCTGGTATAGCTCATCCATGAGATTGGATTCAAACTGAGCTCCTTGGTCAGTGTGTATTTGCTCGGGGAGGCCAAAGTAACAGAATGTCCTTTCATCTAATGCAGCGACCACCACTGGGGCTTTGGCAGTGTGAATGGCCAGTGCATCCTGCCAGCGGGTAAAGTGGTCGGTAAGCACTAGTATCCACTTGTTTCCTTTTCCTGTGATTGGCATGGGCCCTATGAGGTCTACGGTGACCTTTTGTCAGAGTCAACCTGCATGGAGTCTGTGTCACTGATGGGGAACTGGGTACCGCCGGTCTCTGCTATTTGGCATTTCTCACAGGTCTTTACTAGGCACCTGGCATCAGCTGTCAATCCTGGCCAGTATCAGCTAAAACGACTTGGACTAGGGTGCGGTTTTCACCTGCATGGGCCATGGAATGGGTGCTACTGAGGGCAAACCCATGCTGAAAGGGGTATAAAGCACACCACCGGTCCTTTTCTTGGACAATAACATGGGCTTCCAAATTCCTGAAAAAATTTTCAGGATTTTTCCATCCTGAAAAATCCGCAGAGAGTCTCTCATGGCATGGAGCTTCCTGAATTCTGTACCTCCTACCTCTAACTGGACAGGCATCAGGGGCTGGCCATGCTGGACAGCTTTATATATAAGGGCTACTGGTCCTCCTCTGGTGGCCTGGTCCCTGCTCATCTGGATAGGGGGTAGGTGGGGCTAGTTGAGCAGTCCACTTCACTGAGGGCTGGAGGGTCTGGGCCGGAAGTTATGGGTCTGGCTGGGGTAATTGCAAAGGGGCTAATCTGCCACAGGAGTCTCTATTGTTGAGTACTCTTGACTCTCGTCTATCTGGAATTGGGTGGGACCGCCATCTCTGCATTCTATAAGATCGCACTGCTTGCAGTTGGTGCATCCTCTCGTACTCAGCCGTCTGCATTTTCATGCTTAGGGCCTGGGTGGCATTCGAATTGGTATTGGAACTCAGACAGCATTTTGAGCCACCTGGCTACCTGGCAGGAGGGCTCAGCATGGTGGCATAGCCACAGGAGGGAGGCATGGTTGGTCCTGAGCTTGAATCACTGGCTGTATAGGTAAGACTGGAAGTTCTTGATGGTCTTGACTACTGCTAGCAGCTCTCTGTAGGACATGCGGTAGTTCCTTTCTGCTGGGTACAGGGTCTTGCTGCAGTAGGCCGCCACCCTCTCTCCTTCCCGATAGACCTGGTAGAGTACCACGCCGACTCCATCAGTGCTGGCATCTGTGTCCAGTATATACTCCTTCTTAGGGTCAGGGTAGGCCTGCACAGGGGAAGCGGCCATCAGTTTTTTAAAAGTGGCCTGACATTGTTGGTCCCAGTCCCAGACTACTTCCTTTCCAATCAACCGATGTAGTGGCTTGGCACAGGTGGAGAATCTCCAAGGTACTGGCGGTAATAACCTGCCGTTCCCAGCAAGGCCTGAAGTTGCTTTGCAATTTTGGGCCATGGCTCATTCTTCAACGGCCGACACTTTGTTTGGGTCGGTGGACAGTCCGTCTGCACCTACTATGTGGCCGAGCTACCTAACTCCTTCTGTCGGAGCTCACATTTGGAGGGTTTGAGTTTAAGGCCGGCTCTTTGGTGGCGGATCAACACCTGCTCCAGACGAGCCAGATGGGGGAGAAGTCAGGACCTACGACAATAATGTGGTCTAGATACAACAAGAGTGATTTCCAATGGAGACCCTTAAGGACATGCTCCATCAGCCGTTGGAAAGTTGCTGGGGCTGAAATAAGGTCAGAGGAAAGGACCTTCCACTTCCAAAGTCCAGATCTGGTGGTGAAGGCGGGCTTTTCTTGGGCATCCTCGTCTAATGGGATCTGCCAGTATCCACTGACCAGATCCAGGGTACTGAAGTATTTACTGCCTGGTAGGGCGTCCAAACTCTCGTCAATCCTGGATGGGGGGTAGACGTCCTGTAGGGTAGCTGCATTGAGCTTGAGATAATTGATACAGAAACACCATGTCTGGTCTTTCTTCCTTACCAGTACTACAGGTGAGCTCCAAGCTCCATTGGCAGGCTCAATCAACCCTTTATTCAAGAGCTTCTGCACCTGTTTTTGTGCCTCTGCCTCTTACTCGGTGCCTAGACGGTGGTAGGGTTGACGGATGGGCCTAGTGCCATCGAAGGTGGGGATACTGTGCTCTACTAGGGCAGTATGACCTACATTATGGTCTCCGGTGCTGAACACCACACTATGCTGGATCAAAAGCTGAGCTAGCTACTGTGCTTGTTGCTCAGTTTTACACCCACTCTGGCCGACTTCAAACAGGGTTTTTAAGCTTGCAAGCATTACTGGTGATGACTGGGTCGGGGCTGAAGGGTTTTTGGCTCCCAGTCATCTATGTTCATGGGGTCTACTCCGGTGGAGGTTCGTGATGCCATACCAGATTTCAGCTCTACTGGTTGGAGGGTTGATGCACCACACCATGTGCGCCCATCAGGTCCTGATTGGTTTAGACTGATGGCAAGGGGCAATTCATGCAGGGCTCCCTTGACAAGGCCCAGGGGGCAATAGGTGTGGATATTGATCAGACACCAAAGACTAACTTCTTGTTGGGCCGGAACTTTGAGACGGACAATACCTGGACTTTCCTGGACAGGGGCCTTCCTGCCTATCTGTACAGGAGAGCTCATGGTCATCAATGGTGATGGTTGGCTTGCAGAAATATATAGAGCACTGGTGAGCGGTGAGGAAGGGCATGCCTAGGATGGTGTCCTCGCTAATCTGGCTGACTACAAAGATCACCTCGGTCCGCATATCTCTCAATTGGTCACCAACTGGATAATGCCATAGAAAGGGAGGCGGGAGCCAACTGCCATGATGCCTTGGGATTCACAGGCACCTACTCGGTCTCTGGTGGTTTTGGGGAGCCGATCAAACATGTGTTTGGACAGTAAGTTAGTAGTATAGCCTGTGTCTACAAGGAATTGGGTGGCTCGTCCTTTAATCTAACCTGTAAGAACATGGCTGGACTTCTAGGGTCATTCCACAACATTGGCAACTGCTAGGGGTCGGGCATCTGGGGGATAATGGCCTTGAGGAGGGGGGTGTAGGAAAAGAAGGCTGCTGCCTGGGGAATTTGGGCAGAGGGTGTTGTGCACAAGGAAGGAGCTCCCTTAGGAGTGCATATTCTGCTTCCTCACAGGGAAGGCTCTGGTATTCATTGTAGGTATCAAGGACAAAAGGGGAGGGGGGGGGAGTGACTGGTCAGACTCTCTGAGGTTCCTCCGAAACTTCTGGCAGGGCCATGGGGTTCCAGCCTGCCCAATTGCAGGCAGTAGGGTTGTCTACTGCTGCAGGCATTGACCGTTTTCCAACTTCTTATTTTGGTCCCAGCACTGGATTGTGTCTCCTCTGGGGCCTTCCATTATAGGGTTCCAGCCTTGCCTGTTTGTGAGGGTTAGGACGGCCTTGAGAAGGAGGTCTGTGGAAGACTCGGCAACTGTAGTTGCCGAGTCCCCCACAGACCTCAGAGCTGTTGAAGAGGCCGACCCCAGCTCTCTAGCTACCCCCATCCAGCCATGGATGGATGGGGGTAGCAAGAGAGCTGGGGTCTGCCTCTTCAACAGCTCGGACTCGACCTGCGGAGGGCTTGGTGGGGGGGGGGGGGCAAAGTTCTAAGAACTCATTGCCAGCCCTGAGGATGTTCTCAAAAGGTGGGGGGCATAATGGCCAGCAGATGCCTCTGCAAATATATATTATTCAGGGTACAGGAAAACAGGTTCAAGGCCATCTGTGTCCTGTGCTTCTCTGAGAGGTCAGCATATGCGACCCTCACCAGTTGATTGACCTTGGCTGCATGCTCCTGTAGGGAGGTCTGGAGCCCCTTCTTAAGGTTGGTCAATTTGGCCTTGGCCTCCCTGGTGGTGATTTCGAAACAGGCCCTCAGAGTGGCTGGGGTTGGCTTCCATACACTCGTTATATCTATCTCCTCATTAGCATTGCACTGTCTACGGGGAGCATGGCTGATATAGAAGGCAATGATATAGTGGGGGCAGGGACAAGTTGGTTATGCCCCCGACTGCTGGTGTGGGGGGTAAGTCCAAAATTGCAAGGGGTACAGGGGTGGAGTGATATTGGATCCCACCACTGCCACCAATGTTTACTAAATTTTGCCTCCACTGGGAGGGTGGAGGGAAGACTATTATGGCGCCCAGGCAACAATTGGGAGGGGAGGAAAGGGTAAAGGCCAGTTGTCTGTATTTACTCTAGGTGTCGGCCAAGTCCGACCTGGGAGGGGTCCGAAGGGAAGGACAGTCTACTGGGTTAGTAGAGGAAAAAGGGGGAGGGGCTGGGCCGACACAAACATTACAGCACGAGACAGATATATTAACAGTTAACAAATAAAAGGTTTATTATGGTCACCAAGTATAAAGAAAGGATGCGTCCCTTACAACAGGATAAAAATAAGTGATGCCCACTGTGAGCGCAAGGCTCTATATCTACTAAAACTGTGGGTGTGGCTAGGTCAAACCGGCTGACCTAGCAAAACATTAAAACGTAAAGAATAACATCATAAGAATATAGAGAGTAAGCATAAGGATAAAGTGGTAAAGTAATTATATTAAAGTCCTGCAAGGTCCACCAGCCTGTACATAAAAATACAAGAGCAGCACTCCAGTAATTGAGCCAGGTGAGAGATTACGGTATGGTGCTAATAACCAGAGTGTCAGGCCCCAGGCCTTATTCAACACCTGGGGAGTGGCAGGGGTATAAATTTATACCCCTGCCAACTATGATATTTCATAGTTGGCAAGGGTATAAATTTTTCAAATTCAACTATGATATTTCATAGTTGAATTGGGAATATCATTAGTTGTTTTTGTAATTTGTTGACTTTGGTATTTAAACATCTTATAACCTTGGGGTGTTCTGCTGAAAGCCTTAAATATCTGTAAACCTTAAATGAACCTTAAAAAACGTTAAATAACTATAATCTGATTGAATGATATTACAAGTAGGGGTGTAACAATGGCCACAATGTATGCTATCACAATACATGTCACAATATATGCTGTCTAAAATTGCATGTCTATAGTATGTGTCACTATATAATTATGCTGATGCTATTATCTTGCGATAAACGATACAAAAATGTTGTGTTGAATTTATGTACCTGCCGCTCCCCAGGTCTTGAATAAGGCCTGGGGCTGACATTGTATTATTAACACTATACTGAAATTCTTGCCTTGCTCAATGTATTACTGCTCTTGTATTACTATGTGCCTGCTGGTGGACCTTGCAGGATTTTAATATAATTACCTTACCACCAGCCTTGCTCTCTATAGCCTTGTGATAGTAATGCTTACCTTTGAATGTTTAGTCAGGTCGGCTTGTCCGACCTAACCACGTCCACTACTTTTAGTATATATACATGTAAAGCCTTGCGCTCACAGTGGGCATCATTTATTTATTTATCCTTTTTAAGGGACACATGTCCTTTTTGTTATACTTCGTGACTCTAATAAACCTTTTATTGTTCAACTGTTTACATAATTATGTTTACACTGTTTACTGTTTGCTGCTTACTGTTCATTGTTTTACTGTTTACACTGTTAATATATCTGTCTCATGCTGTAATGCTTGTGTCGGCCCCTCTCCTCCCCTTTCCCCTTCTACTATCCCAGTAGACCGTCCAGTCCGACCTCCCTGACCCTTCCCAGGTCAGCCTTGTACGACAAGCTAGCAAGATAGAGCCAACTGGCCTTGCCCCTTTCCCCCAATATTGCCTGGGGTCCATAATAGTCTACCTCTGCACTGGGACCAAGAATAGTCCCAGTGAGGGACCGATTCTTATAAAATTATGGCAATAAATATTATATATATAATTATATATCTGTGTCATTCTCAATTTATGCTATAGTTAGTTATTCCAGCTCACCTACAAATGATTAACGTTGTAGCTGTCTCTCTAAGCAACTATAATGAGATGGCATCTCACAAGTAAGGGATTTCATCACATGCCTTATTCTCAATTTATTCACCACTATTGTCATTGTGGTGTAATGGTGAATGCTTATATTTTTTATTGTGGTGTCGTAATGATTATCTTGTATGCTCTAGCTTACAACTCGCTGAAAGAATTATATTATCTTAAGCTGTGCCGGGAAAGCAGCGACTTTATTAGTCATAGATTTTCTCTCGTCCTCAGTGTGCCCTCGAAAGCTAGACTAACACAATGCTATCATTCATTTTGATAGATCCTATAAGCACCACTTCCGCCACTGTTTGCTGTGTCAAAAGAGTTGTTAGAAATAAACAGCTAATAACCATCACATTTCAGCACTGCTACATGTATAATAGGCTCACTGACCGAATCTCAAATTTTATCAATGGTATTATATTGAAAAAATACCAAGTAGCAGAAGATAACATGAGGCTCACATTTTCGACAGTTTTGGCAAACTGTTGAATAGAGAAAAGAAATGTAGGCCGAGAAGTTGGCTTCTCTATAAAATGTGCATTCTCGTGTCAAACCCCAATTGCCATCTTAGATTAGAACTAAGCTAAGCTGAAAAACGCCAATACTGTACCGAACAGCAAATACATTATGCTCAAAGGCAGCTTAATGCAATTTTGGAATTACATCACCATGCACAATAATAGCCAGTTGTCATTCTTTGGGGCAGCAGAAGTGGTGAGAGATAAATGGAAAGAGTCAGTTGTAGTTCTGATGAGTCACAAGTCAGTCAGCACAAACACATATAAATCACAAGACCAATGAATAGTGGCATGGTTACTTGAGTATGATGTATGGAGTATGATGGTCGACTCATTTTCTGCTACAGGAAGAACTTTTGTGGGAATTATCAAGCTCTGGAATAATTGTTGTGTATTATATACTTATTATATAATAAATGCTAATCAGTGTGAATCTGAATCCTACTTATAACTACATAAATATATAAATTGCTAACAAAGATCCTTAAATGTAATTTATTATAATAATTATAATCATTAATGCTATTATCTGATCTTATAATTGGCATTATATCTTTCCTACTTGTTGGCATGTCCTACGTAAGAAGAAAACTCCTCAATACAAAAACTATTTGTTGCGTTCTTTGACTTTGAGATTTTATTTTGGCCTTTCAGCATTTCAATTTACAAAATGGTGGGATGGGGTTAGAACTTAGTCTTACAGATTAAACAAATTTGTAAAACCGTTCTGCATGAATTTTCCTATCTTGCTCACTCGCAATTTAATATGAATAATATTATATTTGTGATAATTATTATCTATCACCTCATAATTGCTAGTACATATTGTAAAATGTAGACAATTTTGTTGACTTTTCAGTAGTAATTAGTCCAAGAACGTGGAGTAGAGTTGTCTTTCCTCTCTTTGGTTCTCTATCTCCATAGGGAACCAGAAAGAAAGGGAAAACAACTCTCGTTCACATTTTTGTCGTTTTTGTTAAGTCATTTCTGCCTTGCAAATTGGAGATGAGAAAGGAGGCATAACCGTACCACCCAATTCGGTGATCAATCTCAGATAGCATATCCGAGATTGATCACAGAATCTCTCATTCAAATTATTTTATTACATGCATAATTACAATAAAATAATTGCATGTATCTCCAAGCTACATGTTCTACAATGAGCTTCCAGCAAGGCTACTTTGCACTGGCATAGCTGCTTATGATCGCAAAACAATGACTCACTTTCTGAGAATTATGGAAATATTTTATGTTGGTCAAAATTTAAATATTATTTTATTGCCAACTATATTACAGGTGTCAACAATAATTATCATAAACGGTTAAGTACATAATTATTTTACAATATTTCAAAAAATGCCAATTAACGTTGCTATATACATACTATGTACATAAAAAATATCAATCAATCATTCATAGCTTTCCTCAGTGTCAATATCTTAAATAAAATCAATTAAGAACTTTAGCAAAGATAATGTACTAAGTTCAAAAAGCGGTTTAACAAAAGTAAATGGTTGAACAAAGTAGTTCAAAAAGTGATTTAACAAAAGTAAATGGTTGGACAAACCGAGTTAGAGGTTGGACGAACCAGTGGAAGAGCTGTTAGGTGTTTTAGAGGGTGGATCAGTTGATGAATCTGATTGGCTGCCTAATCTCCGACGGCATTTTGATAGTTTATGATATACCAACGTTCTGTATGTACTGTTTGCTAGGCCGTATAGCAGTGGGTTGGCCAGTGAGTTTAGTTCCAGCATGACCAATGCATATATTTCGAGCTCTACGCTCGGAATGCCAATACCCCATAGGACGGCTGAAGAAATCGGTGGCAGCCAGCACAAGACGCTACCTGCTATAATGGCTCCTATAGTCTTAGTCACTTCGGTGATTCGTCTATTCTCCCTGCTATTCTTAATTTTAGCTATATGTGTTTTAGTTAGTACAATAATATATATATAGACCCCGGTTATCAACAGTAGGTATAGAAAGATCAGCAGTGCCGTTGGAGCCGCTAATATTGGTATCTCAGCGCTGCCAAAGTTACACGTACCTACATCTTTTGTAGAAAATCCATTTTCGTTAAACATGACGCCCACAACAACATAGAGGGTGGTGAAGAATGATATGACGGCTATCATGATCTTTGGATAGCGTTTGACGAAGTGTCTGGTTTGATATGCTACGCTTTGCTTGAGACAGTAGGCTCTGTCCACACTCACCATTACTATGAGGCTTATCATGGAGGCGTATGTGATATGTATATATACGGCAGTAGCTGTACAAAATATATTGTACTCCAGCATCAGCCCTTGCATAAAGTCATTGCTCAGTACGACCCGAACCACGCCAAGAATTAAATCCATGGTGGCTAGAACAATAAGAAATAGTTTATAATTATAATATGCTGGTTTCTGTAGCCTCGGCTGATTGCATATTACAGATAGATGGAAACTGTTGACTATTACAGTCACCGCTGCTATTACATTGAAAGCTATTATTACCGGCTGTGGCAGTTTCTCCTCTGCGTGTGGGGATTCTGTCATATTCCAAGATGAGTTACTCCGATATAAAGACATGTTCAATGTTGAAATTTTTGATGACAAGTTATTCCACGATGAATTATTTGAAGCAGAAATGTTCCATTGAATACTGTCAGTTAGATTATCCACCATGATACAATATTATGTATATTATAAACTCGATGTGAAGCTGGTCCCGAGGATACTATGAGGTATTGTACACTAACGAGGTTCCAGGTTTTTGCAGAGTTATATAGCATAGATTAAGACAAAAAACTGTAACATGTTGTTATATACTCATGAATGGTATGCTATGAGTAATGTATAATGTAAGGCTTGGCATTAATCAATCACCTTCCTAGTGCACCAGGGCGTGTTGAGAGGGGTTACACCGTACAGGCGACAATTACCGTTATGTGGGAGTGTGCAGGCTGAACCAATGATAATATGCTACATCTGCCAATGTGGACCAATATTTATTTCAATATTATTGTTGAAACTTGACAGTATTTTGCTATCATTATCTGCATTATTGGAGGCTTGAACTATAAATATTAAAATATGAAGACCCTCCAAAATGTATCCAAACTTGCTGGAATGATATAAATATTAGTGTAGCAAACAACATAATTATTATTTAATTGTCATTTACATTCATATAATACATGTATATATAATAACTTTTTTGGGATGCTTAAAATTAGGGTGCTTTCGGATACTCTCGCGGGGAGGAAATAAAAATGTAATCTGCGCCATAATTGTGACCATTCGGGAACCCATCGTGGGGTGGGAATAAAAAAATAAAAAAATTCAATATAAATATTCTTTTTTATTATTTCTGAATAAACGATGGCTAGCGACAGAGGATCATATCATGTAGTTGAAATAATACAAATTATTCTTATTTATTATTTTTAA
>JAOQGN010087566.1:0-12140 GCA_027564295.1 Himantozoum antarcticum
GGGGGTGGTGGGGGGGGGTGGTGTGTGGGGGGGGGGGTGGGTGGGGTGGGGGGTGGGGGGGGGGGGGGGGGTGGGGGTGGGGATATGTGAGGTGCTATGTGAGGTGTGCTATGTGAGGTGCTATGTGAGGTGTGCTATGTGAGGGGCATCCAGTGTTATATACAATGTAGGAGGCAATTAGCAGATTGTAGGTTAAAAAATAGATATTATTTTGCCAAAAACTGTTTTTAGCTAACGATCAGGTGCCAATTATTTATGAATTATTTAGTTAATCTCTAAAATTAAGTATAATGCAGAATAACTAATTTATTAATATTTAATTATTTCATTTTATTTATTATGAATATTATTTTGACTATTTTTATGATTACATTAAATATTATTATTATTGAGATTATGATTATTGTTATGACTATTTTTAAGATTATTATTATTATTATTTTTAAGATTTCTAAGATTATTATTATTGTTATTATTGTTATTGTTATTATTATTATTATTATTATTGCAGGACACTACATTTAATATTATTGTTATTGAGATTATGATTATTGTTATGATTATATTTAAGATTATTATTAATATTATTGCAGGTCACTTCAGTCAGGTTGTATGGAAAGACAGCAAGGAGATGGGTGTAGGGATGGCAACTAAAGATGGTAAATGCATTGTGGTAGCTAACTACACACCTGCCGGAAACTACCTGGGCATGTACAAAGATAACGTGTTCCCAGCCACAGGTAGTAAGTCAGCTGGGTCAAAGGTAAAATCCTTATTCAAGGGTGGATCCAGCAAGAAGGAAGATGACTCCTCGTCTAGTGATGATGAGAAAAATGCAGGTAAGATACAAATGCAGGTAAGATACAAATAGATAAATTAGAATATTTATAATAAAATAGTTGGCAATAAATTTGATGTCTCCCAACAGCCATGTTTGATGTAATTTGGAATGCACCAATATGATACTTTGGCTAATGCAATACTAGGGATGTGCCAATGCGATTCATCCACCAATACAATACTAGGGATCAACAATGCGGTACATCCGCTACTAAAATCCTAGGGATGTACATGCATGTACCAATATATTACGTACATAATCATAACATACACCTTTAACAATACAATACAGCGTTTTTCCAGATAATGTTGATGGAAATTGATAAGTCTGCTGTTACTACAAATGCAAATAAAATATGGTTTGATATTCTTTGAACTAAATGCTTTGAAATTGTGGTATAGACCGGATCAGTAGAAACTGAAATTAGTGGCCAATGCACAGCACCATTTATCACAATGCAATACACTATGATATTGCGCACGGAACACATCACCAGAGAGGAGCACCTCAGCTGTCCCATCCCGGCTCAGCACCTCAACATGATAGCAGATAGCGACTCCTGTGGTGTGATCTAGCTCTCTGTTTGTACTTTTAGGTCATAGAAATTGCAAAGTAGCCTCAGAACCCAAGAGTTACGGGACTAGTAAGGTGGGTGCATTTGTCGGTTTTCATTGTTTTAGGTGGCAATCTAATAGCTGGTCTAGGAAAACCCACATGGCCAACGATATCTTACCTGCTAACCGAAACACATACTGGGTTTCCATTACGTAGGAGGGAGGATTTTGAGGAGGAAATGGTAACAACCATTATTATATAAAGGGTGGCAATGCCAAATTATGAAACTAATTTATATTAAAATTAACATGCGTTATATACCAACTATTTTAAACTTGGTAATCTTATAATTTAATTATTTTGTTAATTTATCATCATTGACTTGTTTCCTACTGTGTTATAAAAGGCTACTCTGAGTCTGAACACTCGGCCACCCCTTTATATAATAATGATTGCTACCACTCCCTCCTCCAAACACTCCCACCTAAGTAATGGAAACCCAGTAACAGGGATAAATTATACTGTTCAGAATCTTGTCTAAGGATTCGTAGTAGAGAAATAATTTTTGCCAAAGCGGGAATCAAACTGAGGCCTCATCACCGAGCTACCGCAACCTTATCCATTCCTGCTCCCTATTGTATTGCTACAGTTGTTTTAATAATCATTGTCTATCATCATCGTCCATAATCGTTGTTAATATCATTGTCATTATTGTTGTTATCGTCATTATCATCACCATTATCTCAGACTAGCAAGGCCAGAGTTGTCTATTAACTGTATTATTGTCTATAACAATTATAGTTAATTACATCATCCATTGTTAGTCGACGACTCCTATGCATCTTCATCTATAATTATTATTTAGGAGTTGTCATCCCTACTACCAGCAAATTCTCTCACCCAATCATAATTATTATTTTATATATATGTAGCCAATTTTGTCCAAAATCAGTGAACGGTGTGCGACTTCGACAGCCAAAGTATCCAAACATCATGGGTGCTAGGGGCAGACAAGCACAACACTCCATGTTGCACATCTGTCAGTGCATATACAATGGATATCAGACCTTCCTTTACATATCTAGGAAATACCTTATCACTGAGAACACTCAAATACTTGCTATTCAAGTAGCATTCTGTGGTACCATAAATCGGTGGTTACTTTGCGTGCTGGTACAGCTATTGTAAATACTAATGGCACATAATACAATGTCAGAACTTGTATTACAGTGGTGTCAGAAGTTATGTAACTTGTGATAGAAGGCAATCTTCTAATTAGCGCCTATGCTTCTACAATACTGCATTCCATGCATTTCTCTGCTATTTGGTTCAAATTATCTTTTGAATAGATTTTAGATTTACCTTTCCTTGATCAATTTATAGTTCTGTTTATTATTTTTGTTACTTTTTGTGCTTCTATCGGGTAGATATACATATATATATATTTATGGTAACACGTGGTGATGCATGAAATCCTAGTACTAAAGTTATGGTGTCACAACCCTACGCCAACCTACTTTTGACTATATAATCATATGACTAAAATATATTATATAGGTCACGATCACTAGAACTATAAGAAAGCCTGATGGTACAGTGGAGACCATCACAGAAGAAAGGGTGGAAGAGAACAACAACCCTACACTCAATAACAATTTTGTTAAGGTATGTCAAGACAGTGTAGATTTGGCTTCACAAACAGTATGTGTCAAGCCGAACAGGGCAGACCTACTGCTTCTACTATGCATACTAACCTACCTTTAAACCACTCACCAGTGAATCCATATCTATTTGAAAATTACTGTGTGAAAAAGAGTGAAAACCTAAGGCACTAGACAGGGGGCAACTATGTGCGCCTATGAGACCCCAAACCACAATCTAGAAAGAGATTATTTCCAACAGTAATTTTCGAAGTGTCAGTATTCCCTCACCAGCCTACGCCCAGCCTACGCCCAGCCTACTCCCAGCCTACGCCCAGCCTACGCCCAGCCTACGCCCAGCCTACGCCCAGCCTACGCCCAGCCTATGCCACCAGGGCAATGTTTAGCTCAATTGGTAAGATACCTAATAAGCAACCTAATGGAACTCAATAAATAATAGCAATTTGTAGAAGCATGTGAAATGTTATGAAACAGCCAACTATAGCAAGCATTGGAATGATAATTCTGTAATGGTTGAGTAAACGCAATACCTCTACTCTTATATACATCTGACCGATGGTATGCTGCTGTCTAGCTGCCTTTGCATAGTGGTTTCCCCTTTGCGGTTACACCATTATTGCATAGCTGTTCTGTAATTGTTCCACAGCTGGCACACAGTGGTTATAGACTGGATACATAGTTACTAAACAGTGGTGACACAGGGATTACAGTGGTGACACAGTGGTTACATAGTGGTTACACAGTGCTACACAACAGTTATGCAGTGGTTAGGCAGCGGTTACATGGTGGTTATGCAGTGGCTAGGCAGTGGTTACACGGTGGTTATGCAGTGGTTAGGCAGTGGTTAAGCAGTGGTTAAGCAGTGGTTATGCAGTAGTTAGGCTGTGGTTACACGGTGGTTACACGGTGGTTGCACGGTGGTTATACGGTGGTTGCACCATGATTACAGCTTTCTAACTTTGTCTTTGCAGGATAGCAAGTCATCTGCAGGTGGCTCAATCCCATACAAACCCAAACAGTCAACCAGTGCATTCCAGAAAGATGCTTTGGAGACCCACAACAAACTCAGGTTAGCAATAACTTTAGTAACCAAATCATTGTGTTGACAGGGTGGGTGGAGTATAACTGTAACCCACCACGTGGAGAGCCTAGCGTATATAGAGCTAGTATGGATTATGTGCCAGAACCACTCGTAACAATAAATGGTATTGTGTCAGTACAGTTTTGTTACTCTGTAGCTGCACAAACACAAGAGGCAGCAATATAAAAATCTGAAACATTGATCCAAAATAATCTCACCCGACCCAGAAGTAAACCGACCCGACCCAGAAGTAAACCTAAATCCAGAGCAATTACTCGGCACTTTATGCCATCTGAATGATTGTCAGTGACTTCAAACTCAATAACTTGCTGTAAAATATTTTCAGCATCTTCAATTCTTTGGGAGGCCTAGCCTGGGTTCCTAAGCCTTTGTGTGGCTGAGCATTGGATGACTGTATTTTCACCTCACCCAATGCCCATACCATGAAAGCTAGGGAACTCGGAATAATTAGTTGGTTGCTTGGCCAGCAGAACCAATAAATGCTGTCACAATTATTCCTCTTCACCCTGTACTCAGACTTTCAGCTCTGATACCTACAGACATATTACCTACAGACATATTACCTACAGTCATATCTGCTAGGACTCTTAACTTAGCATTGCTACTACTTATAATATGAATCTGTCTTAGATCTAAGCATAAAGCTCCAAAAATGAAGTTGAATTCTGACTTGTGTAAGCTTGCTGAGAAATGGGCGGAGCATTTGGCTAGCATCTCCTCACTGCAGCATAGTAGCAACAATTTCAAGGGAGAACAACTAGGGGAGAACATCGCCT
Source organism: Himantozoum antarcticum (assembly GCA_027564295.1). Classification (NCBI taxonomy): domain Eukaryota; kingdom Metazoa; phylum Bryozoa; class Gymnolaemata; order Cheilostomatida; family Bugulidae; genus Himantozoum; species Himantozoum antarcticum. The sequence goes on from JAOQGN010087566.1 coordinate 4,936, forward strand.
CCAAGTGGGGATCTGCTGGGGCTGATTACACCGGTAAGAGATTCAATGAATGTGGTTATTAAAAGTGGTTATTGAAAGTGGTTATTGAAAGTGGTTACTTTTAGCTGCCAGCTCATCATTACTGCTCTCGTCTTCCAGTCTAATAATCGTGAAATGTGCTTACTCTTACAGCATGAATGCTATTGACTTGCATCTCAAGTGTAGCCCACTGGCTTTCTATCTGGCGCTTGCCTATCCAAACACGTGTAGCCTATATGATAGGACTTACATGTCGTGCAAAATGATAAGATTAGGTACCTACTCATACTCGCATTGATTTCAACGTGATGTGATTTTGCGAAAGGATTTGTTGCCCCGTATATATTATGTAATTATTATATTTAATGCTGTGTGACATCAAATTATATCAATAAATTAATAATTGAGTTTAGTGTCTTCTTCATCATAATTTTGAGGTAGGTGCAGGACTGGCTGTTTTTGAGATAGCCCGTGATCTAGAACAAATGTAGGCAGAGAAGCTGTCTTCTCCACAAACAAGTGTGTTTGCATCCCCAACCTCAAGCCCAAATCCGCATCTAGAATCTAAGGTAAACTGAAATCACCACTACTGCACCTACCTGTATTTTGTGCAGGCCGTTCTTAATTCCTATTGCATTGCCATTCCCCGTAGGAGAGGAAGTCACCCAGCAGTGGTACAGTGAGGAGTCTGCCTATGATTATTCTGGCAAGAGCAATGCTGGAGCATCTGGTAAGTGACTCTAAGTTATGTAGAGTAGATAACTCTTGTAGAGAAGATAACTCCTGTAGAGAAGATGACTCCTGTAGAATAGATAACTCCTGTAGAGTAGATAACTCCTGTAGAGTAGATAACTCATTTAGGGTAGATAACTCCTGTAGAGTAAATAACTTCTGTAGAATAGAAAACTCGTGTAGGGTAGATAACTCCTGTAGAGTACTGTTACAGTAGATAAACTCTTGTGGAGTAGGGTTGTAGAGCAGATAACTCCTGTAGAGTAGATAAATCCTTTAGAGTAGATAAATCCTGAAGAGTAGATAACTCCTGTAGAGTAGATAACTCCTGTAGTGTACTGTTACAGTAGATAAACTCCTGTAGAATAGGGTTGTAGAGCAGATAACTCCCGTAGAGTAGATAAATCCTTTAGAGTAGATAAATCCTGAAGAGTAGATAACTCCTGTAGAGTAGATAACTCCTGTAGAGTAGATAATTCTTGTAGAGTATATAACTTCTGTAGAGTTTGATGTAGAGCAGATAATTTCTGTGAAAACCAGTGCATATCGTGTTGTGTATATGTACGTATATCGGTGTATACTGATCTATGCAAGTGTCCGCACAAGCCCACACTGTCACGGAGCATAACTCTATCTCCTTTTTTCAAATAATGTTGGTTTCTGGACGATAAAAGTTATTTATGCTACTGTTGCAGGTCACTTCTCACAAGTGGTGTGGAAAGATAGTGAAGAGTTGGGAATTGGTAAGGCAGCAGACTCCAAGGGTAGGGTATTTGTGGTAGCAAACTACAAACCAGCTGGCAACTATATTGGTAACTTTGCTGCCAATGTATTCAGGCCCTAAGTAAACATCTCAATCGGTGTGCATATGCGATACCAAATAAAAACAGGATGGTGTGCAGCTGCAATACCATTATGCTTATACTTCTATAACTGCCTAACAGTTAGTGGCACTACTCCATATATATATTGTTTATCTGGTTCTCTGGCTGGAGAAAGTTAGATCACAATATAATGAATGATATCATGTTCTTCGACGCAAGGACTGATGCTCCTCATAGCAAAGGAATTTTTTATAAGATTGAACGCTAATAGCTGGTTTTGATACCAACACCAAATAAATTCATGATTCTAACACACAATTAATTGAATGGGATTTTACTGCATCTTTCAGTCACTGCCAACCAAATGCTTGTTGAACAAGATACAACAGAAGCTGTGAAATTGAGATGGTTATACGACTATGAAATGTCCATCTATAAACACAGCATGTTATGTCGTCTTTGTCTTTAAAATAATTACAAGTAGTTTGCCAATATTATGACTTACACACAACTTTCTAATTTGTAATACTTACATCAGTCTCCTAGCCTATTCGTAGCTTTCTTCAGAGCTACCCAATTTCTGAAGGAGGTCTTGAGAAAGCACATTCCTAGCCATTTATTCTCCAGATTTTAGTCTTCTAGCCAATCAGAAAGCAATCTTCTATTTATAGCATATTACTCCCAAGTCACGTAAAATTGTCATATTTTTAAATTATTGCTCTAGACTAGTAACAGATATATACTTTTTAGTAATTAAATTAGTATACTTCTTTTTAGATCATAATTATTGTGAATCCTTACGACTGAAATGACCAAATTTTTGATAATTTTCTTCAAAATTATCCATTGTTTTGATAACTTGTTAGTTAGTAGGATCAAACAGTAGCACAAGATGGCTCATAGAACCCTGATATATATTTTTATTGCAAATTTGATGCATTTTAGCAGGTTACTCATCTTTTGACAATCCGTTTCCTGTTCCAACATTCTTTATCAAATAATTATAGTTACTATCGACATCTAGTTAGTCATCAATCAATCGCTCGTTAGTCATCAATCAATAGCTTGTGCAACCTCAGATATACATATTTGTATAATTATATTAACTGTTATTGTGACAATCAAGGATTCCATTGCTTTTAATTCCGAGTATTTATGCATATTTTTCCTTCCAGAGTAAACTTGCCAATGTTTGTATTTTTTTAATTAATGAACATTTTTGCAATTGATCCATCTTGCTGAAATATAACTTATAGATGAGTTGATTCTATTAATGTGATTATGTTGGAATAAATAAATTATAATACAAATTGTCCATTATTGCTTTCAATTTTGGGCTCATATCCAAATGAGAATTTCAAATACGTCCTGGTAAATGACTGCTTTAGTGTAGCAACGTCATTGTGTCTAGTGTTCATATAATAATTTTATTATATATTTGACCGGTAATATTGAAGGATAACACAATTATTCTTTATTAATATTAGTTAATATTAATTATTAATTACATCCTAATTATTCTAATTATATATTATTATAATCATAATTACTGTATCGATTCCCACTGAAGTCAAAGTTATGTCTCGGTCTCTCAATTTCCTGTGTTTTGATCAGCAGGTAAAAGACTGGAGGCCAGATGGGCTTCCCTCGACTAGCTCTGCTATTGGATTACCACCTAAAACAATATAAACAAACAGACAAATATTAGTATATACGAATGTATTTGTGAGAGTGGTGCTAATGGTGTTAACAACATTAGAATGATTGGATGCGTTACAATGATGTAAGATGTAACGCTGTAACGCTGGTGTTTCATAGCTCATCGAAGGGTGTACCTCAGAAGTCAGTGATCAAATCTTCGATCATAGAGATAAGCTGCAGAAATCGCAAATGTGTTGGCTCAGTGGACTGATTTAGCCGGCAGGCTCTCAGTTAGCAAGGGGAGAGAGAGGCCCCTTGCTACACACTGAGAGCCTGCCTAGACTAGGACTGACTACTGACAATAATGGACTATAATTATGATCAATGCATACATACAATTGCATACATATGACCATATTTTCATATTCAATCTGCAAAAAAGATATAAATGCAATATAATCAGCAATACAACAGAGCAAAGGGACATGACGATTGACAACAATGTTAAACTTGTTGAACTCATTAGTCTATTGACACTCAATATATGCTATACCACTAACTAAGAAATCTGTGTTTTTCAAGATATATATAATAACATATCGGCCTATTCTAGAATATAGAATATTGAATAATGTAAAATGGCCTAAAATGTCAAAATCTGTTAGCTGTCTCAAAAATGAGAAATAGTTGTGAATGAAGACAGAGCACACATATCCCCGACCACTGCCTCTCTAATTTTCGGTCCTTATAAGATCATGGAAGATCTCCAAGATCCAATGTATGTATAAGCCTTACTGATTATATTTTACAATCTTCATGACCAGTTTAAAATATTTACAATAAAATTGAAGTCCTTAGGTCAAGTTCAATTTATTCCCACATCTGCATCCTCAACGCATTGGAATTATCTCCCTCGCACATGGGTTTCTAGTTAGAATTTCGCAACTGCATTTTAACTAGCAGAGAACAAAGAAGGAAAGGAAAACTGTTGTAATAGCCAATTACAAAGCTAGGAAAAACCATTAAGTAGTGGAGACAGCTCTATATATAAAGCCAGTAATTAATCACGAGAGAGGACAACTCTGGTAAAAAACACTAACAAAACTACACAGTTATAAGACAGTTGTATTTCCCAAGATTACTTGTTAATGAATTATTTGTTAGCTAATAAAACAGCTAATTAGCAAATCAAATTATGAGTACATTGAACAAAGGACTGTGGGTTTGCATAGCTTATTCCATGCCATCTACAGAATGGAGAGTTTCAACACCGAGTTGTCATCGCTATTACCTTTGGACAGCTAATACTGATGGATGTATAAATGGAGTGTCATTCCCAAGTCCCAAGTCCCAAGTCTCAAGTCCCTAAAGACTTCAACTATCAAGCATTAAGTGAAATTAGCTCCAGTTACACAGCTCGGCAAATACAAACTAGTAACATACAGCCACTGCTAAAATGAGCATTTATGTAGGTCTGAATTAGACTGGGTTCAGTCTATACTGTTTGTTTCATGGGAATTGCTCTCCCTTAGAGTTATGTCAGCGGAAGTATAGACTGGGTCAATTTGTTCCGCATAATGTACCTACACCAATGTATTTCTATGAAATATGGATTACAAACTATTTGTTTATGTATTTATGACAATAAAAAACTTATTTCTTTTAACTTCGTTTGGCTACAGAAAATATCATATTTATCAAACATAAAGCAATAAACGCAGGAGTTATACTCTAAAAATAATTTATTCATTAATATAAGCTCTATCGCCAATGAACAATCCATATACACTTGCTCTGTAGATTGCTCCAGTCAATACTAATCACTTTTATGCCACTCATTATTGATATCTGCAAGCAGAGGCCAGCAACCAGTTCAATGACCAGAAAATTTTGAAGATAAAAACCCGATAAAGTAATTAACGACGCCAAAATGTGACGGTAAATGAAAGAGTTCTCTTATTGAATTTTTAAACCGAGTTCTAAATGTCGGAAACATGTGTGGAAGTGAATTGATCTCCCCTGTGTTCATGTAGAAAATTTGTTATCATTGTTCAACATGGATTCTGTGTGAGGTTGTGTCAGATTTCGTCAGGTTGTGTCAGAGCGAGCGAAGCAAGTTGTAGACTGGGTCAATATGTTTTATTTCCTGTCACCCTGAAGCTTTATGGCATGTGCTTCAGGGTGACAGGAAATAAAACAGATTGACCCAGTCTACAACTTGCTTCGATCGGTCGTGGTCCCAAAGGGGGCAATTCCAATGAGGGGCTGAAACCAGTCTAGGTCGGAATGTTGCAAATCAACATACAACTATATTATAATTTGAAGTTGGACTGCAGCCATGTTGGAATGTGTAAGTCAATTATTCACAAACACAGTGAGTAGGAATACATTTTACCACTACATCGTTTTACCACGGCATCGTTTTACCACTACATCGTTTTACCACTGCATCGTTTTACCACTGCATCGTTTTACCACTGCATCGTTTTACCACTGCATCGTTTTACCACTACATCGTTTTACCACTACATCGTTTTACCACTTCATCATTTTACCACTACATCGTTTTACCACTGCATCATTTCGTGCAGAGCCACATAGAAGGCCATAGAAAGTTGAAATCCGTTCTTAGAGAAAACCAGGAAAGTATAGTTTATGAAAAATTTAACTATTTTACATTATAGTAGAATTTCACATGTCTAGACAATTTTAGGTTCTTTCAGACTAGCGGAACGTTCATGAATTAATGGATGAAAACATGAAATTAATTTAAATGATTAAAAATAATCGAATCCACACGCGTGCTAGGAACGATAGAATTGTCACTCCTGGATAAAGAAAATCAAAATAATTTATATTATGAATTACAGCTTAGTCTGTCCAAACACGCTTTGAACTAACTGCCGTAGGCCAGTTGTGCTTGGTGACAGAGTTATGACCGTATTCCATATGCTATTGCCTAACAAGAGGCGCCGTCCTCCTGAAACGGCAAATACATCAGCCGAGTTCAAAAGCTGTGATTCACTGCGGGACCGGCAGTGCGGGACCGCCATTTTTTTCAACTTACAGAATGGAGAACGCATTGTTCTTGTCTGAAAGCGTCTAATGTATGCATAGTTTGAAAGCTTATCGGATTTGAAGATTTCATATTATTTCTTTATTAATTAGTATTGCAGTGGAATTTCCTCTGCCATCTTGTCATTGTGCCTCGACACTAACATTAAAGGGGTTAAGCATATGCTCAAGACATGAGCAAATCGGTAGGACTTTTTGCGCTGGTACGACTTTTTGCACTGGTACGATTTTTGTGTGACAACTCCTAAGACAATTTCAACTATTTTGCAATATATATTGTTATAATAACTTCTATAACAACTTATGGCAAGTCATATATTTTGCAAGTCATAGTATTTAGTATTTCGTAATTAGTATATTTCGCTCATAAATCAGAAAATATGTTTTTAGAAAAAGCGCTAAAATTGCGATTAATAATACAAACAATATATCGTAATTATATGCTTTTTAAGAGCATTTTCTGGAACTGCTCACACTGTGTATGATTTTCATCAGCGGGTTCCTTACATTATTTATGCCTTATATTGTCTACTAACTAACTGCAGTCTATAAATTGATGCAGAGGCTGGTTGTAACTATCTAGCACACTTATTTACATGAATTTTACTTGAATTCCACCCGAATTTTCCTGAAAATTAGGAAATTCAAGCAATATTCAAGAAAAATTCATGCAAAATTCAGGTGAAATGTAGATAAAATTCGCCTGAATTTTGAAGTTTCATCAGACATTATCAAGAGACAGTGCATTACCTGAAGTGCACTTGAGGTACACTTGAGGTACACTTGAGGTACATTTGAAAAACTCCTGAAAATATGCACGTGTGTTTTACCTGAAAAATACTTGAGTACGATACTGTTATGTAAATGTATTCTTACCCTCTCTTGTGACCAGGCAGCTATTGGGCCTGCAGATCC
>JAOQGN010087677.1:0-19005 GCA_027564295.1 Himantozoum antarcticum
CTCAATCTGGTTGTATTCCATCTGGTTGTATTCCATCTGGTTGTATTCTATCTGGTTATAATCCATCTGGTTGTATTCCATCTGGTTGTATTCCATCTGGTTGCATGCCATCTGGTTGCATTCCATCTGGTTGCATTCCATCTGGTTGCATTCCATCTGGTTCTATTCTATCTGGTTCTACTCCATCTGGTTGTATTCTATCTGGTTGTATTCCATCTGGTTGTATTCCATCTGGTTGTATTCCATCTGGTTGTATTCCATCTGGTTATATTCCATCTGGTTATATTCCATCTGGTTGTATTCCATCTAGTTGTATTCCATCTGGCTGTATTTTATCTGTCTTTGTACAATCTGAAACTATATGAGTGATTGTTTTTTCTTTTGCTGTGCACATTGTGCATATCGACATAAATCTTTCTCTATCTTAGTCCTTCAGTTAGTCGTTCTAATTGTTAGAAAGCAGCTTGGGCAGCTATATCAATACTTACCGTACTATTCAATAAACTTGTTATTACCATTGTCGCATTTGTCGTCATCATCATCAGCATTATTATTGGTTGTATTGCATATCTCAACTTTTATCGGTTCTTTATTTTGCAACCTGTCCAGACCCATTATACTAGGACAGAACCTTCTCAAGATGTGTGCTGAAACCTGACAGATCTACTTATTGATGTTGTCAAATATTTTCTGTTGTACTCCCAGTACAGCTAACCACTCAGAGAGCATATGCTGCTCACCGAGAGCACCGAGAGCACCAATCAGCAGTGGGACCACTCTAGGCTTGGTATTACATATCTTGTGTATTGCCACTACCAGGTCCTGCTATTTCTCAGTTTTTTCTGTTATTGTTATTATTACTATTATTTTTATTATTAATATTAATACAAATATAAATAAGTAGGTGGTAAAAGAAAAATTTGCAATGTAATTGCTATAAGAGAGGAGTTGAATGTTGATACTTACGAAGATGTATGTTCACCATGTAGAGGCTCAATTGATAAATTGTTTCTTATGATTTCCTCCACCAACTGTGCGGACATCTAAACAGAAGAACATAGGCCAAAGGTAAATATACAATGCAGTGAGCTTGCTGTACAACTTACAACTGCGACAAATAGCGCAAGGCAAAGGTAAGTAGGAGTGCGATCCTCAAGCCATATGACACCAAAAATGCCAGCAATGCCGATTTCAAACAAACAATTACCACCTTTCAACCAATGGGGTGCGCCCATATAACCAACATAATGCCTCAGTCCTACATTTGGTTGGATAAAAAGTGAGTCTTGATAGAGAGTAGAGATAGTCATAATAATAATTATAATAATAACAATAACAATAAAATTAATAGCAAGAATCTACTACCGGCAAAAGAATAATTTATCTATAGAAATCTATCTTTCCCATATAAAGAAATTGTCTATCTTTTCTGTAGAAAACAGAAAATAATAGTTTATTTATCAAAATAGTTGGTTCCATTCCATGGTCTAGCTCAGGACTCCGCCACGGGTGGGGGATACACTGTTAATAGCCTCTGTGATGGGCATCAAGCGGATTTACTTGCTCTTTCTAACGCATAAGGGTGTATATATATAGGCCTGTCCGGTATCCATCCACCTCTGTGTTACTAAAGCTAAGGCAAGGTCGGGCGTCCTGCTTCACCCACCGCCGTATTACTAAAGCTAAGACATGGTCGGGCGTCCTGCTTCACCCACCTCTGCGTTACTAAAGCTAAGGCAAGGTCAGGCATCCTGCTTCACCCACCGCTGTGTTACGAAAACTAAGACATGGTCAGGCGTCCTGCTCACCCACCGCTGTGTTACTATAGCTAAGGCAAGGTCAGGGGTCCTGCTTCACCCACCGCTTTGTTACTAAAGCTAAGACATGGTCAGGCGTCCTGCTCACCCACCTCTGTGTTACTAAAGCTAAGACATGGTCGGATGTCCTGCTCCACCCACCGCTGTGTTACTAAAGCTAAGACATGGTTGGGAATCCTGCTCCATCCACCTCTGTGTCATTAAAGCTAAGACATGGTCGGGCGTCCTGCTCACCCACCTCTGTGTTACTAAAGCTAAGACATGGTCGGGTGTCCTGCTCCACCAGCTTCTGTATAAATACAGACTCAACAGACAACTCTGGAGAATTTTTCCATAAAATGAATTCTTCTAAGCCCTCCTCATCATCCTATAACATCAGGCATGTTGACAGCAACAAAGTGACCAATCATACAACACATAGGATAGATATGCAATAATGTGACCAATCATACACCACGGATATATTATATGTAATGATGTGACCAATCATGCACTATGTACGATATATTATATGTAATAATGTGACTAAATGATGCACCATGTAGGATATATTATATGTAATAATGTGACCAATCAAGCAGCATGTAGGATACATTATGTGTAATAATGTGACCAATCATGCACCATGTAGGATATATTATATGTAATAATGTGACCAATCATGTACCATGTAGGATATATTATATGTAATAATGTGACCAATCATGCACCATGTCAGTTAAATTATATGTAATAATGTGACCAATCAAGCACCATGTAGGATATATTATGTAATAATGTGACCAATCAAGCACCATGTAGGAGATATTATATGACGTAATAACGTGACCAATCATACACCACATGACAATAGCATTGATAGTATAATGTAGGGTCTATCACTTGTCAGACATAGATTTCACTTTATAAGCTACCAGTATGTCGATGTCCTTTAAATTAGTATCATTATCATGCTAAATAGGTTCACCGCGACATCTGCTGCCAGAGTTGTCCACCCCTTCTCACAGTTGCTGCCAGCACCAAGGCTAACAAAGGATGTACATTGTTGATACAGTTATGTGGTATAATTTAGTTTTGTATACTAATGTTTGCTCAAAGCTTGTGCTGTCAATTCTCAATTGTATGGTTGTTTCATTTACTATACTTACTTTTGCAATTTTGGATCAAAGTAAGAAAAACCTTTCACCATAAATTTGGCAAAGCTTCTATCTGTTTTTTATCATATTCGTCCGTACCCCATATCAGCTATGTGGTATGGATTTACTGTCAGCAAAAACTGGCTGTAGTGCCACCAAATAGATGCAGACGCCCCTCTTAGAAGACCTAAGGTACGTGTTATCAGAAGTAGCACAACTATGAGATTAAGTATTTCCCCACTCTGAATCTGGTCTCATATTATGTCGATGTCCTTCAAATTAGTATCATTATCATGTCAAATGGGTTCACAGCTATATCTGATGACGAAGTGACTGCTCTATTCCCTACTCACCAAAGTGATAGGGCAGTCTGGCGTAGCAACGTGAGCTGCTGCCGCTGCTGCTGTCACAAGCTCAGGTGGAGGCTGCTCTACAGATTGCTTCTGGCGACTCCTGCGTCTGAATGAGTTCTTAGATAGACTAAATCTCTTCTTCATAGGAGCTATAGTTATCTGCCAAGCATGATGCTTTGATTTGAGTCTGATGTTTGGAAAGGCCATTTCTCAACTGTCTTTGACGTTTGAACTCTCTGTGTTGTAAATATGGCCTTGTATCTGAGGGAGGTCGTGCTCTCCTATTTGTGCCAATAGTTAGCTGAAGAGTGCCGGTTTAGCAGAACAACTGTCATGCTGGGAGACACCTGCCCAATCCACCACATGTATGCATAAAATACTCAAACACATATTGATGGATACTAAAGTCTGGTCTGGTTATTATTATTAGCACTGTAATAATGGACTGTTACAGAGGTAAGACAACCGCGCATTCTCCATGCAGCACCTGGGTGGACTAAGCAAATAATTGCATTGTTGCATTTAGCACCAAATGTATAATAATATGGTGACCAATTTACAAGGAGAAGTAGAAATTATTGGTGTTAGAGCGTCATGAATGTACTGACATTACTGGCATGCCAAGGCTAGAACACTAGGAGTAGAACACTAGGAATAGAATGCTAGGCATAGAACGCTAGGAATGAAACACTAGGGATAGAAAGCTAGAAATAGAAAACTAGGAATGGAACACTAGGAATAGAATGCTAGGAACAGAACGCTAGGAATAGAATGCTAGGAATAGAATGCTAGGAATAGAACACTAGGAATAGAATGCTAGGAATAGAATGTTAGGAATAGAACGCTAGGAATAGAACGCTAGGAATAGAATGCTAGTAATAGAATGCTAGGCACTGACGTTTCAGCAGTTAGGCTCTTGTGAGTGTCTTTGTGGAAATATATGAAACATAAGAGATCTGTACATATGAGATCTGTACATCGTCATCGTGACATCAATGAAATGCCGAAATACCCCAAACAGCCATATTTTCTATACATTTCATGACAATCTTCTCTCTCTCTCTTAGCTAATACAAGCATGGCATAGTAGCTGCAGCCTTAGGACTTAGCAGTGTATGTATTCCTGGAGGTCCTTGACCATACACACAAACAACAAGACAAGTGAACTGTTATATAACCAGCGATGGTCTGTAGGTTACAAGATGCCAGACTAGATGGTCTACCTCATCCAACTCATTGGTTACTTGGCTATGAATATATTATGTATTTATACCACCAATGGGTTACCCTGTCTCTACAGTTACTCCGCCTGTATGGTTGCTGGTTCTGTTGACAGGTGCAGGAGATGTGGTTCTGCCATGGTAAGAATTAACAAGTTTAAAAATAGCATCAGACCTGAATTGAATTTCATTAATAAGCAGTCAAGAAAATTGATAAGCCTGATTAGATATAAGTTAGCAAAGAGCGAAGAGCAAAGAGCAAAGACCAAGGTGCAAACACAATAACATCAAATATGTAGACTAGTTCTCCTTAAATGCCATTCCGGTTCCCGCAAACCGGAATATTCCAGGCCTTACAGGATCCGGTGCTCAGGTCCAGCTAAGTCAACATGAGGGATGTTTTGCATGCAACAAATTATTCGCTGTATCTTTATAAACCTATTTGATTGTTTGTTGAATTATAAATACAAATTGGTTGGAGAGAAACCACGATTGTAGTGACTGCAGACTGCAAGGGATGGTCAAGTGGCTATTGTAGCAGAATGCTTTTGCACAGCAGCGGGAAATCATCCTGTTTCATGTTTCACAGCAGATGTTCCACAGCAGAAATTGGGTTCAATCTCTGCTGTGGTCATCTGCTGCTGTGATCATCTGCTGCTGTGGTCATCTGCTGATGTGGTCATCTGCTGCTGTGGTCATCTGCTACAAACTCCTGGGCAAGTTTCCTACCCCTAACGTTTCTTTCTGCGTTCTGATGAGCAGATAAAATACCAGCGACTAGGTGGGTTTCCCTGGACTAGCTCAGCTATTAATTTATCACCAAACTGAGCCAAATAATTGCGATTTCAATGTTGTGTTGTACTGCTTTTACCCCCATATAGTGTCAATGGAATTAGAGGAATAGAATTTGAATGCAAATAGCTGTTGTTACAAATCTGATATTGATATTTCAGATAAATACTGCCTCCATGGATATGTGTTATAGAACGGACAGGTGACACAATATGCATTGTACTAGCACCTCCTCACAAATGCGATACACAACTATTGTATTCTGCTTCTGCTTATTGTGGTATCTGCTTTATCAGCATATCTGTGCAGCTCTACAGATTGCTCCTAGGTCGAAGAAATTTCTATGTCAAGGACGAGGGCTAATAGTATTGTTATTGTAGACAGTTTTCTAGATGGACAATCAACTGGTCTCAAGAAATCTGCATGTTTTGACATGAGATGAACTTACAAAATTATTCTAGACCAGTGGATTGGAATTCAGACATTCAATAACTGGTGTTTAATAACGTCTACCACAGCAGCATTTCACACTATCAATGAGACTAGGAATAACCAGTGACATTCAGCAAATATGCAAAACAAACGTGACTAGCTAGGATTCTTATAAAATAATAAAAAAAATAATTAGCTCTCTTCCTTTAAAAAAGCAGTGTTTGAAATAACTGATAATTATGCAGATATTAATTTTAGTTCTTTTAGTGACTGACGGACATCCAGTCACAGCTCCCAACTTGCCCAACGGCTGCTCATGCCCAAATCATTGATGGGCCTCGTAGCTTGCTCTTATATATTTTACCAAGCCAGCACCCCAACACTACCGCCAGCCAGCGAGCAGATAACTCTCAATGCTACACTGAGAGCTAGTCCAGGCTAATTGCGTATACTGGGGATGGTAGATAACCTCCCCTGGGATGGTAAATAGCACTCTGAAATGCTGTAAATTTATAAAGCGCTTTATAAAAAACAACAATAAAATTATTAAGAATAATAATAACCCAAATAGCCTGTGCTTGTATTCTCTTTTATCTACAACTTGACGCTACTGTGAGACTGCACTTCTAAGTGTCTGCTGACCTACTATCACTTGGGCACTGACTATTGGCTCCCGGATCTTATTTGGCACTATTTTGGCCTTAGTACTTCAAATCTTGAAGATTCTAGACTATTAAAGTCGAATATTACGCTAGTCAACTTTGTAGCCAATGCTCTATAGTGGGTCTATGACAACATCAAGGGAATCTTACCAGGAATCTCAAAATCATATTAAATTTATAGGAGTCTAGGTATACGTCTAGGTATAATAGTGTGCATGAAGATGTGTTCAATTTCTGCATTGATGAACATATTTTCCACAACCTAGCCTAACCTAATTTAACAAGCTACATTCCACACAGACCGACACATTGACACAGCAGCAAAGTCATTCTCTTGCCTGATGTAATGTAATTAAATCCCATTGAATATTCATTGTACTAAAGTACTTGAAGTAAATAAATTATATTTAAATCAAATCCAAGTCATCAAGTTATACTAGAATCTAGAATCTAGAATCATATGACGTCATGAGTATTTTGACAGTGAAGCAATTTACTTGGAATTACCTTGAATGATGTACTCATTGGAAATAGTATTAAATTTCATATTAACTAATGATTGTAATAAAATATATTTATTTTTACTAAAATGATGATATATTTATTTTGTTGCCTAGCTAGTAGTATTATTAGATAAATATAGATAGCACAATCCAGCATGAGTTTGAACTATAGTCATATTACTGTGTTTGAGAGTTCTGTGAATGTAAAGCAAGGTTAAGGTGAAGGTTATTCAACTTCCAAAAAGTGACATAATTTACAATGTTTAGATGATGTGAAAATCACAACAAAAATTTCTCAGAAAACTCTGATGAAGTCAACAACAAAATATCTTCAAACATATTTTGGTGATGATGAGTGTAGTTGAAGAGTGATCAAATGTTTTTATCTTTTGGTAATAGATATTTGTGGCCATGGCGATGTGCATAGTGTTCTGTATGTTTGTTTACTTCAGAGGGTGGCTTTGGCTTGAAGGTATTTGAATCTCTTTCATCATTGGTATTGGTGGTAACCTTGCTTGGAGGACCACTTGTTCTATCACTAGCCAACAAGCGAAACTTAGCAAACAATTTATTTTCTATATTTTCTAATTTCCATGTTCGGATCACTGTCAGCCTTTCCACCTTCCTCAACGATACTTTACTTGGCGGACTCTTATCTGACAAATCTTGAAGGGACTTGTTGATGGAATCATAGATGTTTTCTATATCTGAACTTGTGAAGTGTTTTCTTTCTGGTTCAACAGAAGTGCTACGTCTTGTACGTCGATTCCGTTGAGTAGTACGCCAGGATCGTAATGCGTATCGCCAACGTCGTGCTCTTCGAGGCGTTCTGCCACCACCACAATACTGATTGAGTTCGGTAGCCGTGCACCGAGACACGCAACATTCGCATGTCAGGCCATTTCCAGATCCACTACCATACCCGGCACTTAGAAGGCTGTTAGCCTTGTCTGCTCCAATGAATATATTGTCAGCTGTAATTAAAATTAAATTAGCTAATTAATAAAAATTTCACCCAGCCCTAGCATCATAAGAAGCAAAATAGATGAGATTAGAATTGCACAGAATGAACAGTATTTGCAGCAACTACACTAAATAGTCAGCAACACTTATTTCAAAATGTCCAAAATGTTAGTCTACCACGTTTTGAGTCACTCATCAGATCATGTAGAAGAATTACCCTCAAGTGGACTGATCATTATGCAATAACATGCAGGTTTCACTCAACCACTTTCTTGTTGGATTGCCACCCAAAAACAACTGGCCAGCCCGGTATTATTATTGCTATCATGAGGTGCTTTCGCACAAGAAGATCACTTTCTATATTCTCTAGATTAAATAAAACTGAATGGCGACTGTCCGAAAGTTATCAAAACGTCCACTTCATTGGAATTTTAGAATCAAAATGAAACTCACTGGTGTTGAGGAAAATTCCCATAAAATTGCAACTATTCCACGTTGAACATTTTTTCGAAAGTGTCTAAATAGGCAAATTCACGACGTAGTTCGCCGGACCGGCAGAGAGAAATTACTGCTGTACGCAGGTCGCGCCAATGCAGGAAAAGTACCAAAAAAATTCTATTTTATTTCAAAAGTTCTAAGAACTGCAAAACGAACCTACACGTGCGCTTTGTTTCTTTTTACAATGCGGGACATCGTTAGACACGCCCATATTTGTAAGGTCCGCAGCGTGACCTTGTTATTCCACTACCAATTAGCACCACGTGTCTCATAGATCTCCAACGAAAACGGAACCAAAAATTTCTGTACGGGAACACGTAAGTTTTTTGAGAGGCTGAGATTTTGTTGGATGAAATGAAGATGTCTCAATTGAATGTGACTTTAGTCACAGTGACTTTAGTCACAGTCACACTAATAGTACCTGCTATTATATTAAAATGGTACTAGCTACACAGACTACTACTACTAACAAATAGTTGAGGGTAAGGAAGATTACATGGTCCTTCAAGTTGAAAATAGTGCCATTTGCATTGAAATTAAAAACTTAAATCAAAATTGAAGGGAAAAAACTGCACACCAAGCTCTATTCAGTAAAAAATGTCGCCGTATGGTTAGGCTGTTAGATTTAGAGTGTAGCTTAAAAGCAGTGCTCAGTGTACAGAGCCTGTAACAACTGATAAATACAACAACAAAATTTCATATGCATACATAAACTTTGTTAAAAAAGTTTGCAATAGAGCCCTTAATTCTTTGACCCCTGAATTTGTTTAACGATTGGACTGGATAAGTATAAAAAATAAATTAAATTAATATAAAAGTAGTTCATTTTCATATTGTGCGTAAATGATTAATCTTAGAAACGTTTAACTTGCACCATTGGATTCCCTGAAGGATTCTGCACCAGAAACATATGTTCAACATCATCCTACAACCTCTGGGTGGAGCAGTAAGTACCAAACAGCCAGACTGTCCCCAAATCACAGCTGATATAGGTAGCTAAGGCAAATAAATTTTCATCATAACGCTTGCTGAGTTCCAGCACTAATTATATATCGTTGCGTAGCTAAAGTCGTTCCAAATGAATGTAAAAAAAATTAGCCCTCTAGCTCTGTTCTAACTAATTAATATGACGATTTTCATATGGGTCACATCCCAAAATAAAGAAAAATCCCGGCACTATGAAAAATCTTTATTTGACTCGGTGAAGCCATGATCTCCAGTTCATTATTAATATGGATTGCTATATATCAATGGATAGCTCTTGGTGTCCTCTCTTAGGAAATCTTAACTCTATGGCGATGGCTTGATTATTATTGAAGATAAAAAATGTTTAAGGGACGCCTATGCCTCACCCGGAAATCGCCGGTGACAGCGGTACTTCGATGGATTTACTACTACTTACCTCCGGTTACACCGGCACTTCGGGGTAATTGAGTTAAGAAAGCTCTTACACTTTGACCACTGCTAAAAATATTTTATAATTATTGTGAGGTTCACGCTACAAGCGTACGCGACGTCAGCATAAAATAATAAACTTTTCAAAAAATATTATTATTTCTTGCTGGGCATGTTCACTTACGCACCAATTTGATTATTTTTAAATATAAAACAATAAAAAAAATAATAGAAATGTTATTTAGGCCATGCCCCACGGTACGGCGAACTAGGTTGCGAATTTGCCTGATGAGGGCGTCGCCTGTTTTTATTTTATAGCGTAGCAAACGGGCGCAGATGTCGCAAACATGCCTTATTATTGAATGGTTCAAATAATTCTACATTCGGACAGCGACCGCTCTATTTTAGAATATTATATGTTTAGTTTCATGCTCTGGAACGAGTAAGTAGTCGTTTCTAGAACGCGTCTGGTTTTTTATTGTTTTTTGGGCATATATTTTTCCATTGTTTTATTCATTAACGAGCATTCACAAATGTTCTGCTTGCCCGAAAGCCCCTATTATTGTTAATATTAATATTATAATTAATATCTGAAGTAGTATCTCACACCATGATTAATATGGTTATTATTATTGTTATATTATTACTACATTAGTATTATATAATTATATTGTTATTATATTATTACTAAATTATTATTATTATATTTGTATTGCTAAATATAATTATTTATTCAGCTATCCAGTTTGTTATTGATCTAACAATCCATATGTCAACAGTCTCTGCAGAAGTTAATAAAATGAAAACATTTTTCTTTAATTATTATATTTTATTTCTTATTTAATTATTATTGGTGCTGCAAAAAATCAATCAACTTGTCACCTTTGATAAATAAAATTAATCTCAATTCATCATAGTGTTGAATATTTTAGTATGCCCACAGAATTGTTGGATTTTGCGAAAGTGAATCATCAATTTCAATTTGGTGTTTTTAGTTTAGAAAGTACGTTTGAGTATCATCTTTTGAGTATCATCTTTTGAGTATCACATGACACTGTTTCAATATAAAGCTCTCCAATCTATCTTGAAGTCTTAACAGGTCATAACACTGGTGGTGATTGATTTACTATTATGATATAATTTATGGATGTTATTATTATTCAAATTTTTATATGTTTTTGACTTGATTGATGGATTAGATGCTCAATTTATGAATATCTAAAATTTGAGCAAATATCTGGAAGAGCAATTAATTAATCTCCACAAAAACATAGTCTCCAAGCTTTTCAATTTGCAAACTATTCAAAATACTTTAAACATGAGCCCACAAAATAGTTCATACAAAATTCTATCAAAATTAGACCCAGTTTTTGGCAGGAAGATCAATTAATTTAATACAAATTTCTTTCACAGCATTACATTATTATTATTCCTGTCTGCATATCCCAATTCTAGCTCACATTTGAGATACAGGTGCCATCTCTTGATCATGTTTGCACATCATCTGCTAATATTATATAAACTTTGTGGTATTGAAAACCCCACTTTTTTATACAAAACAGTTTACAAGCTTGTGTAGCACATCATAAGTCATTTGCCTGTTATTTATGTCCTACATCAAACCGAAATACTAGAAACTGCTACTTTGATCCATATAAATTAATAAATCAACTTTATGGTAAAAAACAGCTGTGCAGAGCTATTATTATGTGGACTACTGGCCCTTTCACTTATGGTCATTAATTAGCTTGATGCATTTTTGGCAAAAGATAAGCGCCTCTACTTAAAGCCACCAAATTACATTTCATACATAATTTTAGAAATTTAAATTTCACTGGCTATTTCATTAAAAAACATTTTGCTGGCCATTTACAGCAGGCCGTTGACCCATCAAGGCCGTTGACCGGTCAATAGCATGAAAATTTGCTCCTGAAATATTGATCAGTAACGAACTCTGGGTTCGTTAGCCTGAGTTCCAATACTGATGTTATCGTAACACTGATGGTCATATTCAAACCACACGGCTACTTAATCTATATTCACTGACTTTCCATGGTTCGCTTCACATTGTTAATCAAATTCAGTGAGTTGTACT
The DNA here is from genome assembly GCA_027564295.1 of Himantozoum antarcticum. Lineage (NCBI taxonomy): Eukaryota > Metazoa > Bryozoa > Gymnolaemata > Cheilostomatida > Bugulidae > Himantozoum > Himantozoum antarcticum. The sequence continues at coordinate 11,867 of JAOQGN010087677.1, forward strand.
CTGTCAATACAAACTATTTCCCATTGTCATGGTTCGATTTTAGAATTGCAATAGCATTTGTAAATTGTTAAGGAGTTGTGTGATCCATTTGTGAAATCCACCAGGTACATCCCACCAGGGATATCCACCAGGGAAATCCACCAGGGAAATCCACCAGGGAAATCGATTATATTTTCGATGTTTTCACATTATTAACTTTCACTTTGCAAAGGAGAAAGCCAGTTCCCAAATTTGTCGGTCTGAGGTAAATTCTCCAACATGCCAAATACTTTTATGTTCTTTTTCAGTCTTCAGAATACTTTCATTGTTCATTGTGACCAAATTAGCAAGGTGAGAATTTCATTGTCCAGGAAATTTACAGGCGCGGTGATATTTTTCATAAACGTTGTGAAGTGTATATCATAAATATGTCATGAAGTGTATGTCATAAATATGTCATAAAGTGTATATAAACCCAAAAACCTTGCTAAGTCTACTAGTTGTTCGGACCAGCGCATTTCTATGGTATGTATTATAGCAGAACGATCCTGCAACATTCGGGTTGGAGACCGAATTTTGACAACACGTGCTACTAACTCCTACAACCTGAGCCAAACATGATTTGAATTTTGGAATTCTCTTAGCAATTCGAACCATGGAAGAAGGCCAGTGCATGATACTGCCCATGCACACTAGATCAAGACAAGGTAGATCAGATGTACAAAATTACAACCTTCGTATAGTAATTAGTGCCAGTCAGCAAATACCTGCCTCATAGTTTCAGACATCATTGCTATATAATTTGTGGTCATCTTGATCACCAAAAGTATGATAACAGAAAGTCATTAGCCCAAATTAATAATAAACTGTACTTAGGAGCTGAGAACTTCTTGCAAATTCAAGCTGGTCAAGCCAAAGATGGCAGTAAATTATGTCAGAAAACCAAAGAGAGTGAACTATGACAAATATTATTTAATTAAAAAATGTATTTATATTTTTTTGCCATTGGCACGATGTCAACAATGCCGTCTTAGTATTTGTATCAAACATGAATGCAAGAAGTGATCAAAGATTGTAGAATATACTATTTAATATGTATTCTTTGGTCCACAGCCAGCTGTGTCTCTGGTTGAAAAGGTGTGGACTTTCTTAGCTGCGGTTTATGGCACACTTCGGGAAGGCTTTGAACCTAATTCCACTTTGTCACCTGCCATCAAAGACTGTATGTGCATGAGATGCTGTCAAGGGTATCTGAGGCTAGATTTGAGGTGTGGGGGTAGATTACTACCACCACATTATGACGTGCTAGAGCTAAATTGTTGTCAATACCTTGGTTTATAGTGTGGTGATGGTGTTTGGTGGTGTGGCTTATATAAATAATACTACCATGGTGCAGTGACAGTAACATAAACAACAACTCTACCACTGACTGGTACAGAATGTGTTGCCATCTGCCAGACACCAAGTCATCCAAACAGTTACAGAGAGATTTGTTATAGCTTAGTTTCCTGAATTGAGGTTGGGGTTATGGAGTTGGGTGGTTAGAGTTTCTTTCATGAAGGGGTGTTTGTAGTATGAAAAACCAATATTCCTGCTTATCCCATCCCATTATAATCACAACCTGGATTCAATTTTTAATAAAAACTTCCAGTTTTAAATGTATTCTAGTTGAAATTAACATTGAAGAAAGCCCAAGGAAATGTTTGTTTTCTATGGAGTCCAAGCTTTGTAATTTCAGCACTAAAGGCGAGTTTAGACCAGGCTGTCCTCGGCAATCGGCTTGGCTTTAGGCTTGGCTTTAGGCTTGGCTTTAGGCTTGGCTTTAGGCTTGGCTTTAGGCTTGGCTTTAGGCTTGGCTTTGGCAAAATACGAGTGGTGTAAAAGGCTAGACGGGGACAAAGGCAAGCCGGAAGGCATGCCGCAAGGCATGCCTTCCGGCTTGCCTTTGTTGCCTCGTCACCGGAGCCTCATCACCGGAGACGGTGACGAGGCAACCCAGCATGGTTGGATTCAGACTGTCTTTTCGCTCGTCTCACGAGGGCGTGGCCAATCACAATGGAGACAGTTTAATTGCTTCCTTGTATCAACCCCAATATCAACTCGCTGTCACTAATGGGCCAGCGCACAGAGTTCGTTTCGCTTGATGAAAAAATTACAATTTTTAGAATATTTAAAATTTGCTTCAAAAATTTTTGTTTTTAAAACATATTAAATAATCTGGGGATTTTCTTGATTCTGATTGTATGCGGTAGGCATCTTCAACCCTTTGTGCATATAACTACCACAATGAGAGCACATTTAAACAAATATAATAATCAATCTACACCAATGTTAAATCTGAAAACTATCGTCTTGTCTGGCTGGTGACTCATATTAGCCGAGATGCTTGCCAAGCCTATTGACTGGCTGGTCTAAAGTCACCTTAAGTATCCTAAAAGGCAATGTCTAGGCTAAAGATCACAATGTTAGCCTGATATCTAACCTCAACAGTCGTTATAATGTGGGGCCTCCTTTCAGGGGCCTCGTGACATATTTAACAAAGTTATGTTTCGCTTTTAACTATAACTATTAACTATAACTATAACTATTCGCTTTTAACTTTAACTATAGACATTTTGTGAGATTGACACAATAATGTCATTAGGATTGGGATGATATAAACCTACATAGAGATGTGGTGGACTGACTGCGTAGAAATTGATGGACTGACAGCATAGAGGTGAGATGGGACTGTCAGGGTTGGGATTGGTACACTAGCTTTATAGATTTGCGGTGGGACTGCTGGAGGCTTTATAGCATCTGCCTATCCAGAGAAACCTACTTGGTTGCTGATATCTTATGTCTGACCAGTGCTAATCACCTGATTCATTGTAAATGCACACACAGAAATGCTGACCGATTTAATTATTTAAATTGTCCTTACTTACATTTGCAGATGCTGCTAAGGTGGAAATACGCTATTCATCACTGGGATATCCTGACTTTTATTTGAACGTCCCTGTTACAGTGACTTGTACAGCATCAGAGTTTAGTAACATTCAGCAATTGAAAGCAAACTATATTATAGGGGACCGTGTAAATGTTGCCGCATGTTATAGATGGGTAACAGATGACAACGACAGATGGAATAGCTATCTCCGCAATGATGTCCCAAGTGTTGAATTTACTGGGCCATCCGATGCATACTGTGCAGCTGTTGCAGCAGATAGATCAGCAGGGTTTACGATGGATGTGAATATCACCATTACGCAGCAGCCTGCAGGAGGAAGTTTCCAATGTAGAGGTTATGAAGACTATTGGTTTTCAGATAATCATTCCAGGCTCTCTACGCCAGATCTACTTATACCAGAAGTTAAAGGTATAACTTACATGCATAATATAACAGTAATTAAAGGAAACATTTTGGTGAAATTTCCCTTCACATGCATTTGAGACAAAAGTGGAATGTCAGATACATTTGTGAATATTATTTGGGAGTGGATAGTTACTAATTGTCTGGTTTGTGAGCCAATCATGGTGTTATATATTTGGGTATTAATGAATATGAACATTAGTTACTATTACTGATCAAGATTCATTAAGTACACATTAGACCATGTAATTGCAGTTAATGCTAAAAAATGATCTAAACAGTTTGTGAGGTGATTAATCAACGATCACCTCACAAATTTAAACGCAATGAGAATTATAGTTGTACCACATACAGCAGGGATATGTGCTACAACATTAGATCATGATTTGCCACTCGAACCCAAGTATTTGCAACAGTAACTAGCAAATCATTTTACAAGTAAGGACAAACTGCTACTCAAACACATTTATTTGGTTGCCTGGTTGATTGCAATAATAGCACAAGTGATTACTGGCACCTAACTATTACTAGACGACTTTATTTGCTATTATTAGTTATACATCCCACATTCATAATAATGTTCTGTATGGAAATGCAGCTCCTAATACGCATCAATTATAATAGCCACTAATAAGATTGGGCCCGATTTAGGTAAACACATTCATTATGCTGATTATACTAATGTTAAAAAATGAATTATTGATATTATAACTGAACAAAAATATCTGGCATAATAATGTCTAAAATACGGATATAAATCAGCATATTTTTATTAGCATTTAGTCACTATATTGCTGAGAATACCCACAAATAGCAAGAACAGTTATCAATACGGTTAAATTTGTGGGCGTTGTGTTAGCAGAGGGAAGATGTTATTCCAATGTTATTTTAGTGGGACATGTTAATTTGAGTGAACAGTCTTGTCAAAATTTTATCTGACAAGATATTGCCAGAAGATATTTGACAACTTTTCTAGTGGCTTGATATAAATTAAAGGCTTAGTTTCAGAATATTTGTGAGTATGGCTAAGCATGTTAGATGCTTCAGGATTTTTGCCATATTGATAGTTTTATTAACACTGATAACGATTGTTGGAAGGTGAGTGTTGTATTGTTCCTGGAATAATTTGCAGATCATTTGCATTTGTAAAAATATGATGTTTACTGGCAAGTATGTGATATGAATTGCATCCTTCACTGACACCACAATTTATTGAAGCATAAGCCTATCTAGCTATTGAGACAGGATTAAAATTATAAAAGTTCTCCGAAATAAGCATAGGGCGTCACTATCTTCTAACGCAATTGATGTCTAGCGTCAAACATCTACTAGTACAACATACATGTATGTAGCATAGGACTTTAATAACAATGTTATTATGTTGCATATCTCTAATAATGTCTATTCTAATGTTATTAGAGTTCTATGATATTTAGTATGCAATGGGGAAACATATCATTGTTAATGTGTGATTTGCCACAAAGTGTGCAAACTGCATAGTTGTTTTTTTTAGTATAGTTTTATTTTTTCTTCCCACTAAGTTCATTACATGAAAAGAAATGTATAGTTATATTTGATAGCAAATTGAAATATTATTCAAATTAATTTATCAAGCATTTAGTTGTCTTGAAATGTCGATGGCAATGTGCAGAGACTAAATACCGCGCGAGCAAACTTCTGTCTAGCAAAAAGCTCTTGCCTGACACCATGTTTCCCAGGTCCACCTAACGCCACCGTCCAACCGGGGGCAGATAACTCCAAATTGCAGTGGGCCTGATTGCCCAGGCTACATCAACCCACGCTTACTAGTTTACCGCTAAGCTCGCTCTATCATTGACATTTTCTGAATGTTATGTTAAAATAGGTTCGGTGTCACACATGTGAGAATATATCTGTATTATTTGGATGCTTGTAGAGGTACCTACCGCTCCTAATCTCACTATTACCCCTAATGCACCAGTACAAGAAGGCGTGTCTTTTACTGTGGAATGTACATCATCTGATTCGAATGCAACCTATGGATATAGTAAGTATTACAAGTGAAATTTGGTAGAATAAAATAATCTAACTCTTGATCATGTTACATCAGGGATAACTGTGTGCATTTTAGTCCAATAGATGACATCAAAATGAGACTAATTATTACAATGTTAAAAACCATCCTACATTTGTACGCAGCGTGGGCTGCTGCATAGTTACCCTCGGCCTCTGTGGAAATGTATAGACTGCAGCTGTTCAGCAGGCAAGAGATTTGGATTTACAGTATAAGGTCATAATGAACTACTGTAAATCATAAGTATGATGTGCAGTTCCAGGGAATGCCCTTGGACGCCATATTATTATATCTGTTATTTATTATGCAGAGTATGCATTGACCTGCACCTCTGTATATGATCACTAAATATTTGTGCAAGGCATCTCATTAATACATTTGACTTAACTACATTGCCTTGCCTCATTACCTGTATAATTAAATAAATGCTATATTAAGTTATCAATTATTATTCCTTACAGAGATAGTAAGAGGAGATAATAATGTCACAGACCTCCTGACGTTAGGTATGCTTATATACACTCCTGGTCCAGAAGATAGGGAGGGATTCACTGTTATGTGTACAGACCTGGGACATCCAAACTGGCCAATAGTTTCGGACAAAGAGACCTCCAAGTACATTGAGCCTAACTGTGAGTATCTATCATCTCCCTGTACATTGGGTTTGCTTCTGATGTTGCTATTGATATTAAGCATTTAACATCACATTAACTTCACATTGTGTGCCATGTATATGTATCATTGTATTTACTAAAAGCCAAACAGACTAGATATTATTTTTCTTGAATGTTTGCTTTTCAAATTGTCACACCTCAAAGTAGAGCAGGGCTGGAGGGCCACTTTTTAATTCAACAAAGGTGACCTCGAGCTACCTTGACATTAAGTGACCTTGAGCTACCTTGACATTGAGTGACCTCAAGCTACCTTGACATTGAGTGACCTTGAGCTACCTTGACATTGAGTGACCTTGAGCTACCTTGACATTGAGTGACCTTGAGCTACCAGCCAATATATACATGTACATGTATTTACTGTATGGTTGAAACTGAACCAATGTAAAGAGTGACTACTTCCTGTTATCAACAAATCTCAAAATTCGCAGTAAATTGAAACTTCCAACTGTTTGATCGGGAGTGTTACCCTCAAGGCTTTAGGTAGGTGCTAGTTAGGCATAGGCTTGTGCAGAATTTAAAGAATGTAGGAAATCTAACGACGAAAGTTTTAAGTGTCTAGGACCTAACGCACTCACAAAATCTAAAGGATATGTGACATGTATCACTTTGAAGTAAAATATTGACCAATACTCTGGAGCGAAAGAGTTTTCAATTACATCACCGATGGCCTTGCCGCAACTGAAAACATCGGGTCATCTATCAACATAAAAATGAATAATACTAAAAAAATATGCTATTGCAAGTCTTTCATCAGTGATGTGCAGTTTTCTGAAAGTTAACTTGAGAATGTAGTTGGCTGTGAGATATTTCTAGCTGGTCTCCGTCTTGGAAAACTCTTTACCAGGGATCCCTGGAGTATCAAATTAATGATAAATGCATGAATTATAAAACTGAACCTAAATTCACTGCTACCACCATCGTTAAGGAGTTTCTTCAAATTTGGATACAGGAGAGGCTGAAATGCATAATGGTTCAAAGTAGTATGTGTTTGGGCTGTCGACTCTCACTTGACCTCCGTCGTCGGTCATTTCAGACCTCAAGGTCGTTTTTTTATCCAATGGGAGAGGAGTTAGTGGTTAGA
>JAOQGN010087678.1:0-12135 GCA_027564295.1 Himantozoum antarcticum
GCATCAGCAATATGTATGTAGTAATAAAAGCAATAAAAGCAATGGACTTAAGATAAATTGAGTGATCAGAGTTGGTGGTCAACCAACTCTGATCACTTAATTTATCTTAAGCCTAATTAAGTGATCAGAGTTGGTCAGAGTAAATATATCATACATCTATATCATACATATATATATATATATGTATGATATAAAAAAATAAATAAAGATAAAAGATGATAATACATAATGATTGTCTAATCTTGCAATAAATAATTAGCAACTTTTCCCCACTCATGATTGTTCAGGGTGTCCACCAAGTCCTCAATTCCAGATGCCATGTAGTCCATACACGAATCCATTTGATGTAATTCGTCATGTAATCAATCACGCATCACGTGGAATTCTACCATGATCATCCGGACTTGGCAAACACTCATTACGCCCCTTTTTCCATCCTGCCTCTCAACCATCTCGCACCGAAACTTCCTCACTGATCTTCCCATTTTATTTACAACTTTTTCATATCGTTCATGTATGAGTTGGAGCGAGAGGTGTGAGTTGTTAGTTGGCTGCGAGAGTGAGTCAGAGCGGTTGAGTTAGCTACAAAGCCCAGTTGCCAGGGAACGTTAGCTGGGGAGGAGTGGAAGAGTTAGAGGGATTGATAGGTTTGAGAGGAGTTGGGGTGTTAGAAACTACATTATTTTTTAGAGGAGAACATTTAGGAAAGAATGAGGAAGCAGTGGGAAGCAGTGGAGGGCTTCAGCTTGTAATTTTTAGAAGCTGGCAAGGGTTTAGCCACAAACTTGGAGTCAAGCGATTCGGGTTGCAATTTGAGCTTAGCTGCAGAGTTGTTAGTTTTTGAAGCTTGGGGAATGTTAGCTGGGGTCAAAGCTACCCTTACCACTTTAGGAGGCGTAGTGGTTTTGTTAGGAAGGTGTCGGGGAGGAGATAGGGAAGAAGTGGCTGTAAACTGAGAAGAGGGGGAGTATGTTTCATAGCCACCCACCCCACGTTAGGCTCAGCCATGCCAAATGCAAGAGAGGAGGAAGGAGAGTTGCCATAATAATTGCTTACGTAGACCAGATGATCACTGAAGGTATCTTGATCGACAACGTGAACAATCTTTAGTTTGTAAGAGTTTAACTTCTTGTGCTTGTTTAGCATATCTTCAGAGGCACCACCAAATGTCAGTCATTTGCAAAAGAACCTGACTCTATGTGATAATTCATGACTCCTTCTAGAATGAACCGTCGTGAAGTAGCACATACAGCCAGGAAAAATACAATTGCCATCTTCTTGCCTCGATGGCAAAAATATACGCCGCAATCACGTCATGGTTGCAAGGCATACAAACAGTTTCCACATGCGTGGCATACCTACAAATAAAAAATAAAAGAGCTACATTTAGTAATGCTTTTAAATTATGATTTGGAATGATTCAATTGAGAGATAATTACAAATGTTACATAACATTGATAATATTTTATTCACTTTAAATATTGGATACAAGTAAAAAGATGAGAAGATGTCCTTCTAAAATTAAAATATTTGTTCAAATTATGTTATGCAAAGCTGTAATGCAAAATAAATGACAGATGTCTACAATATGATATCAAATTACAATTACAATGTTACATAAAATTGATATTTTGATCACTTTAATTGATACAAATACAAAACATAAGAATATGTCTACATCTAAAATTAAAATATTCTTTTCTTCAAAATTATGTTATGCAAAACGAGAGATTATTACAATATGATATCAAATTGAACTATCATTTAATTTAAATGATTTGTGCAAATGAGAGTTGCAAATAATTTTTAAAATATAAGTGAATTAGGCAAATGAGAGTTGAGAACATGTCTTTTTTGCAGATGCATACATCTAAAAGTTTGAAATAAATGCAAATGAAAGTTGAGAACATGTTTTTTTTACAGATGCTTACATTTAAAAGTTTTAAATAATACAACAAAATATTTTAAGCTATACATTTTTACCTTTAAGTAGTTTCAATGTTATGTTATGCAGCAAAGTTGTGATGGAAAATGAGAGATGATTGCCATATAATATCAATTTGAACTACCATTTAATTTAAATGATTTGTGCAAATGAAAGTTGAGAACATGTTTTTTTTACAGATACTTACATTTAAAAGTTTTAAAAATTACAACATATTTTAAGCCATACATTTTCTTACCTTTAAGGAGGGATGTTGGCTTGACATCTTTGACAATGATGGATGATGATATTTGTCCAATTGCTGGCGGAAGGCTGTCACCAATGGCAGATGCTACACTGAAATACCAAATTGTATTTATCAAAATCAATGCATTAGACACTTTAACACAATATATAATATAATTAAAAAAAATACTATCATGGATGTTGATGCATGATCAATTGACAGTGGGAGATTGGAAGCGGAGGTAGATGCTATAATGCAATACCAAATCGTATTTATCAAAGTCAATGCATGAGTTATTTTCCTCTTAATATATACTATATTTAAAAATTTAAAAGAATAAATAACATAAACTTGTCTCTTTTTTTCTTTTCAGTACAAATGTTCGGATGAAATTTATTTTCTTTGAAAAAATACAATGAAATACCAAATTGTATTTATCAAAAACATTGTATTAGACACTTTAACACATTTTATAATATATTTAAAAAGAAAAACATTATCATGGATGTTGATGAATGTTCAATTGACAGTGGGAGGTTGAAAGCGGAGGTAGATGTTACAATGCAATACCAAATTGTATTCATCAAAGTCAATGTATTAGTCATTTTCATCTCAATATAAAATATATCTAAAAAATTTAAAAAATAAAATTACATAAACTTGTCTTCTTTTGTTGCAGTACAAATGTTGGGGATGAAATTTCTAAATCTTATTCATCCATTTATTTAAACTTTTATTTAAGCAAACCTTTACACTTTTAATGCAAAACAATAAACATCTTACTTGATTTAGATGAAGATCCATCTTTTTTGGACATCTTGGTAGTATAATCCTTGTAAATAGAAAGTTTGATCTCTTAGAGTTAGAGTTATTAGAAGAATCCATAATTGCTACATTACAAATAGATCATAAATTAAAACATAACTATTTGATAATGGATTTGACATTTTCAACTCAATATATAATATTGCTATGTAGATGCATTCTTACCACTCTCATTTGTCCAACAGCTCTTGGCCTGCAGACTGTACCAGTGTAGAATCATCTTCCAGTATCAGAAGAGGGGATAACTACCAGTTGATGGGAGCCACTTGTATGCTGTATATATCTGATGGCGGACTACCACGTTATGCAGTATGGTGATCCTATCTGCTATCAGATCCAGTTGTCCTTTCTAACCCAGAAGCACTTACATGTGTATAGTGCAGCTATACACATGGCGAGGAGTTTGGCTACACAGCTATACATTTGGCGAGGAGTTTTCTAGTGAAGTCCGTTTCCCATACTGGCTTGTCATTTCTTATACGAATACGCTTTTTAGGGCATTCTGTGTCTAGAATTCTGTATATCGTTAGGTGAAACAATTCAACCTTTTCGTCTAGTGTGGCGGCGCTTAATACTGGTTCCCACTTTTCTTTAGCTAGTGCGATGCTGATTCTAACTTTAGCAGAGGTGGTGTAACTGCGTTTGGTGATATATGTGTAGTGCGTTTTATACACACGTGTACTGGGTAGTAGCACACAACAGTGGTCGTTATCACACAGTGGAGCCAGCTTTGTTGCCTTGATCTTGGTGTATTCTCTAATATCGGTGTAGATCTCGTCTAAAGTGGCGTTGCCTCTGGTAGGAAAGTCAACAAGTTGTTGCATGTTAAATGCACCAGTTATCATTTGGGTATCTAAACGGTTGAAATCTCCAGTCATAATAAACTTGGATTTCCCGTGGTCTTTCATTAGCTTTCCTAAGGTGGTCACAATATAGTCTATGGTATTTTCGGCGTCTGCTACACGTTCAGGGGGAGGGTGGTATATACAGCCGATTATAATGGGTGCCTGCTTAGGTTGTTTTAGCTTTACCCATATCGCTGACATAGTTCTGGATGTATAACCAGCGATCTTAGTAAAGTGCATATTATCTCTGGTGTAAATTGACACGCCTCCGCCGATACGATTAGCTCTGTTCTCACTGAAAAATGTATAGCCATTTAGATGCACCGATGTAGATTTATCATCTGTGAGCCAAGTCTCTGTCATGCATATAACATCAGGTTGATGTTCATTAACACAAACTTCAAGCTCAGCTAGTTTGGCTTGATTCAGCGATCTCGCATTAGTCATAAATATAGATGGTAGGTTGTCAAAGTTGGTTGAGTGCCTCTTCGATGATGTGTCTATAATTGGTTTTAAGATAGTAGATGGTTGGTGGGTTGACACATGTATATCGATGTTCTGTTGATGTAAGATGCCACTGAGCTCTCTTTGTTTGGCGATGTTCAGCGATCTGCAGTTGGTTGCATAGATGGTTGGTGGGTGTAATTTGGTGTTGCCTATTCCACTAGTAGCTCTAGGTATGCTGACGAGGTTGAGTGGGAGCGTCCGGGTGGACCTCCCCTTCCGGATAGTGGGGTAGCCAGTCCCTGGCAGACCTATCCGGGTGCAATTTGATGTGTGTTGCGGTTTGTCTTCTTCTTCCCTAATTCTATTATTCAGACATTGTGCCTGTCAGTAATGGTATGCCATTCCCATGATGTCGGGTCGACCAGGATTTTGCATTGTGCGCATTCCCTGCTTCCCTGTAATGTACATCACTGGGTCCAGCTTGATGATAATTCTCTTTAAATGGTTTGCTATAGTTGATAATTGAGCGGTGGGTTGGTATTGTTATCAGATTAACATTGTTATAATAATCCCTACTTCGCTTATTAGCAGTGAATCTTGGTAGCCTTGTACTTATAATAGCCTTAATTCTTCGCTCCTTTGTTGATATGTTAGGGTTAAGTATAGAATCAATATGGCTCCAGTTAAATATCTTACTGTCTTTGTGAACGATTCTGAATTTCAGTAGCACTTCTCTTGAATACGTTTGGATGAATCCAGCAATCTTTGGCATCATCGTGTAGCTGATGATGAGAGGTTGAGAATGGTGTAGGTTAAAACTGATGACTATTACATTAAAGCGATAAAAACTATGAAAATTCTCAAATATAAGAGAGCTACTTTAAAACACAACTTACTAAAAATAAGCCTCAGTTATCAACTGAGGCTCAATTATTGTACTATCTACTCACCTTCTTCTACCATTGTTGTACTTCTCCAAGGGGCTAAACAAATTTCCTACCAAAGTTTTGGAGGCCCCGCCGGAGACGTCTTGTGTTGCTTGTGTTGCTTGTATTGCCATTATTGCTTCAGTAGGCCATTAATGCTACAAGTTGCTACAGACAGTGAAAGAAATGCATTTTACATCCACTCCTAACAGGCAGAGTAAAGTCAATTTCAATAACATAATTAATCTTGAACACACATTTTTTTATTCTGTACAAAGTCACTCAAGCGCTTCAGAGTACTCAGGTGATACATACATGTAGTTCCTCAATAAGACTAATCCTAGCCTGTCTTTACCAGCTCTGATAAAGAACTAGTAGCCGACTGTGAGCTGATCACCACCAGCAGTGACGAGCTCAACTAAAGTTTGTACGAGCCACAATCGATCGATTGCTGTCGGCTGGTTTGTTAAACTGAAGAGTGAAGAAGCATATTGAATTATCGCAGTATTGTTATGTAGGTGCATTCTTACCACTCTCCTTGCCCAGCAGCTCTTGGCCTGCAAACTGTACCAGTGCTGAATCGTCTTCCATATCAGGAGAGAGGATAACTACCAGCTGATAGGAGCCACTTGTATGCTGTATATCTGATGACTGTACTACCAAGTTATGCAGTATGGTGATCCTATCTGATGTCAAGATCCAGTTATCCTTCCTAACCCAGAAGGGTTTACATGTACACTATGCGGTTAATAATTATGGACACTGCAGGACAGTTACTGGCTACAGTTATTACCATCGCATAATTATTACCAGTCTACTAGTTAGGCAACTTGCTGTGCCCTTACTTCTCTGCGTGTAAGCTTGTTGCCTCTGGGAACAATGGATAATAGCAGTTAATCTTTTATAAGTGCCTTGCTACATGAATTGCTATTATGACATTGGTTTAGATTCTTCCGTTCAGTGCCATTTCTCGATATAGTAAGACGTTCTCTCTGCTTACATAACTGTCATTTTTCTGCTAGCGTTGTGAACCCTACTTCAGGAGCCAATAAAGCATTATATATGTGTTGGCGCCGCCAATTCCGTCTTATTCTCTGTGTTCAGTCTGTCTCATAACAACAAGCAGTCACAGGATTGGAAGTGATAACATCAGTCACCTCATTATTACTATTAGTATTATATTTATATTAGTTATTACTATTACTATTATGACTACCCTATTGTATTACCGTAACCACTATTACTAATAATAAATAATACTATAGTACGCTAAGTTGTTATTGCATATTGATTATGCAATAATCAATATGTTAATTATATTATATGCAAAAATAATACAGTATCGATTTATTTTATTGAATTATTATTAATATATATTTATTTAATTATTAACAAAATAAGAAATATAATATTTTAGTTTTACTTTTATCTTTTAGATTTGAAATATTTAAATACTAAAAGTCCTTTATATAATATAATCACTACAGAAATTAGGGACAAATTATAACGTCTGTTTCCACTGTCCATATGTTGTCTGATTCAGTCAGTGTACGGTATAATACACGTTAAGTTAAATACCATTAAAAAAGCAGCAATGCCAACTCGACAGGTGATCAATTCCAAAAACCAGAAGTTATTTATTCCGGAAACAACATTGAGCACAGGTAATGGTGCTTATAACACGGTTACAACCGCAGCATCGCGAGGTCTTTGCGGGAGTAAAGGATGCCGCGCCAGTATAATCAGTAAATGGATTGCTGGCTAAACCATTGACATCCTCGATTTATTGTGGTACATCTCTATAATTTGTAGCAAATCAATCATATTCTACTTGAAATTGCACTTTTATGCTAGTTCCGGTATTTTTACAAGTTCAACAAAACAACTAAATATAGGTTGCGCCTCGAGTGGCAACAATGCCAAACCGTCACGTCAACAACTCGTTCCAGATATATAAAATGAACATAGCCCTATCTCAGATCGGCACCTTTTAGGAGGCAGGCGAGGTTGGTAGTACTAAATATGCCTCTCCCTCTATAACTTTTTCCTGTCGACCAAACCGCTATGACCGTATGAGGGTCATGAAATAGTGCTAGTTTAGTGTACTCAAACAGTGGCAAGTTGGTGTGACGGGTTGCTGGTGTGGCCAGTTGACGAGCTTCCAAAAACGCAATTTATAGTTTGTGTTTCAAATTAAATAGTTATAACTATTCTGATTTCATGACGAGCTTGCAGTCCTAAGTTGTCTAGGCCGCTGTATACCCATGTACTTGCCAGGTTAAACTAAATATCGATTGATATATTACTAGTATTTAGTATACTATAATAGTGCAAGTAATTTTTACTTTAATTTAAAATAAAAAGCTTGAAATGCAAAAAATCAATTTTTCATTATTTAGATAAAGAATGGAAATTATATTTCAAAGGCTTGTTGATCACAATCGTGACAACGAAACCATCTATTAAAATAAACAATTAAATAATCATAATGATAGCAAAATGGAGTTTCTTGATAAATGATTGATGCAATGATACTTTTACCGTTTTTACATCGCTTACTTACTTCATACTTGTAGAATAATTGCTAACTTCGCTTTGAAGGTTATAGCAACGTGGCATAATCGTAATCTTGTCTGTCTTCTTGACTTAGAGAGCTGTCTTCTTATCTTAGAGAAGACTTGAGCAGTCTGTTTCTCATGTCCTTATATGTTCCCTAAAATCATTAGCATACGAAATCTAATTTACTGGTGACACAAAATTGCCAGATTTGTGCAACCATGAATTATATGAGCTATGCTAAATTGTCTATAAAATTGTCTGATAGAGTTCTTGTGCCGTCCAGTAACCTGAGAATGGTGCTTGGGAGTTGACAGTGTTGATCTCAGGCTACTGGACGCTGTTGTAAATATCTACCTTACTTTGTTGTAATTTAGTCCGTAAGTACCAGAGTAGGCTACATTGCCTTTATGCTTATAGTTCAATGAACAGTTTCCCAAAACATAGGCCTAAGATAATTACAATGTGAAAGGGCAACTAAAGACAAAATATGTCATATTGATTGGCAAACATTTCATTTTATGGAATCCTGTAGTTAAAATATATTACCGGTACTAATATTAAATAGCCATAGATAGTCAAAAAGTCATAGTTATAAATAGTCATAAATAAACTGTATCATAGGCCTATATGGAGATAACAATTATCAGATATAGAATTAAATTGAGATAAACAATTGATTTACCAGAATACAATTGAACCACAATACAATGTAGATTTGATAACTTATTCTTAATTACAAACCTAATTTCTCCTTGATCTCCTTTGTGATGTCATACTGGTGACCGTTTTTGTATGTTCTTTGGTACCTAGATGGGCCAAAGTATGGCTACAAACCAATGCGAATCTGTGTAAATTCGGCAATTTGTTTACTTGGAAACCAAAAATGCCTACATTTTTACCATGGCAATGAGATAGGCCTACTTTTTTTGTAGGCCTATTGTGCGCTAAATAGAAATAATCACATTTAGACTGCTGTAGGCCTATTGATATTTATATTAATAATTTTATGAATATTTGTACTCTAAATTTATCTTCTAGATAATGTCGTCTAAGAGGGATATCACTGTCAAGGCATTGTCAAGTAATTTGCTTCAGATGAAGGTAAGCAGTAAAATGTGTAAAATCTATAATGTAAATCTTTGCACCTAAATACATTTTTACAAAACAAATGTATCCAAATTGTCTCAGTGTGATTTATTAGTATTTGTTCATCATTCACTTCTATTTCCTTAATTTCAATTTCACTCTATATTAATTTATCTGCATCTTTGCCCTTGCAAGATTTAGGCAGTAGTGGGCAGTAGTGGTCCTGTGGTGACGA
The DNA here is from genome assembly GCA_027564295.1 of Himantozoum antarcticum. Taxonomy (NCBI): domain Eukaryota; kingdom Metazoa; phylum Bryozoa; class Gymnolaemata; order Cheilostomatida; family Bugulidae; genus Himantozoum; species Himantozoum antarcticum. Next base: position 9,095 of record JAOQGN010087678.1, read on the forward strand.
AGCGTCTCGGTGCAATTTCCAACTTTAGTGATTCCCAGTATTACCACCTAAGTATTTGTATTATATGGTGTTTATCTGTAAATTGGCATCCAATTTGTTAGCCCAGAATAACTTACACTTTAGCTAGTTTACTATACCGGTATTTTTTTGTACATCAGTTTGGAAAATATGCAAATTAAGGTGGAATTTTTTGGTCGCCATTGCAATTAACCGCTTTGGTAGGAGTTATTATTTGTATGATGTTTCGTGTTAATAGTAGCTAAATCATCAGTGATGTCAAAGCTGACTGTATGTAATGCTAAGATAAAACAATGTTGTATCATATATTTTGTGATCGTTCGTTCAAAATAATAATTAGGAACTGTTCCTATAGGGATAGGCCTAATAGATGTAGTTTATTAAGATGTTCATTTTTAATTTTTTTTTGTTAATTCTCATTATAATTAAGCTCAATTGATAGACACGTCCTGGCCTACCACTTTTTCCCAAAGTGGGTTCGCTGCAAATTTGCTGGTTTGATACTCGTCATGTTCCTATGGATCTAAAGTTAAGTTCCAGTTGAGTTTTCTAATCCTAAGATTCAGTAGGATTTTCTTGGCCGTTTTAATGTACAATCCATAGTAAGATATGTTAGTATTTTCTACACACATGATCATGTTTTCCATTTCATCATAGTTTATGAAAAGGACTGCGTTGGGTGTCCAACAGGAAGAAGACAAGGAGTTCTTTAAGAATGATGCTGAACACTGGGTTATCGACCCCGAGTTAAGCAAACAACACACGTATGTTGATTCTATGGCTATGCCACATATTTATGTTTATGCATGAGGCGTTGTCCATTGGCAGTGTGTATTGTACAGTGTGTTGTCCATTAGCAGTGTGTATTGTACAGTGTATTGTCCATTGGCAGTGTGTATTGTAGTGTGTTGTCCATTGGCAGTGTGTATTGCACAGTGTGTTGTCCATTGGCAGTGTGTATTGTACAGTGTATTGTCCATTGGCAGTGTGTATTGTACAGTGTATTGTCCATTGGCAGTGTGTATTGTACAGTGTGTTGTCCATTGGCAGTGTGTATTGTACAGTGTATTGTCCATTGGCAGTGTGTATTGTAAGGACTGAACAATTGGAAAGCACATACTCATGACCTGATGGTTAGACCGCTAGCTTATGTTGCGAAGGATCCATGCTTTACAAAAGACATATCAATTTTTTTTATCTAGTTGATAAACTCATGATATAATTGCCGAAATGAAAAGAACAATCTCAAATCACCCATACCAAATGTTGCCACATTTTGTGTCTGCGCTAGTTATTTAACATTGCATAAAGTGGTAGGGAAGAGGGTGTGCTCCTCCTTTCTGCCGACTCAACCTCTGGTATTGGCCACCATTGGCATTGGCTACATCAATTTTGTAGCAGAGAAAAATGTAGATTTGATGTATTTTATCATCTATCATTTCATATCTACATGTAGACTGAAAGTGCATCTAAAGTGCTACATACATTTATATGATGCAATAAATTGGGATATGTGCAGGCAAAGTAATTGCACTGGATAATATAACATTTTACTCAGCAATTCGAAGACTTTGATTGGTTATGGGTAGGTAGGAATCGTTATACTGTAAGTTAGCGCACTCATTATGTACTTGATTATATGACTGCTGGAATAATAGTTAGTTATTAGCAATCTACCTGAACTATTTGTGTAGGGAACTACAGTGAACACTAACACTACTACACTTACTGAACTACAGTGTAGTGGGTGATTGTTGTATTCATCAATTTAAATACGTATTGTTTACAAAGAGTGTTGATCTGTCTAGCCTGGCAGTTAGCTGTGTAGGGACTACACAATTATATACTAAGGCATCAAGAGATATTCTAATAGAAATCACTCGGTTAACTTGAAGTGTCGAACAACATTGTAAGGAAAGAACATTTTTGTTTTGAAATTCCTATTCGGTTCGATCGCTGTCTGTCGGGCGCACCTTCCGATGGTGTTCTGGGATGCCAAAGCCCCAACCCAAAACCCCAGATATAAGCTAAGGTCAAGGTGACCGAGTTAAATAGAAAATTTTCCGAACTTGTTTTCCAGGTATAGATAGTAGATACGGAAATATCTTATATATATAATTTAAATTTTTGTGTATTTTTGCATTTTGTACATCAAAATCGCTTATTTTAGGATTTCAGTGCTTTTGTGCTTCTCATGTAAAACATGGTGTTATAATTATGTATATCTTCATATTCCTGGCAAATTAAAATTAACCGACTATAAAAAAATGAAGTTCATTATATTTATTATAATGTAGTTTATAGTATTATATAATGCATTGTTGTAATCAAATACTTTTACTTCATAGCAAACATTTATTTACTAATTATAGGAAAGATCTAAACATACAGCCAAGTCATGCCATTTGTGAGGAACTGGTGTTTGGTAGGATGTCATTTAAAGGTTTTAATCCTGCTATTGAGGTACCTACTTCTTTATATATCCATAATAATTATTATAATCCTCATTATTGTTGCCTAATAGTTATTATTCAACACTGACCATGGTATTATCATGACATATTATGTATAATGTGCATCCTTCCCCGTAGGTAGGATTGAAATGCAGTAATAATTAGTTAATTTTATTTAACATGCACGCTTCATAAGATAATTTGTAATCACATAATATGGTCATAGATAGCGAAGGACATGGCTTGGTACTTGTTCCCTGGCAATTGTACATAGTCATAGGACCATGGTATTAGTATACCATTCGTTTCACGTGAAATAGGTGGGGCCATGGTATTAGTATACCATTAGTTTCATGTGAAATAGATAGGGCCATGGTATTAGTATACCATTAGTTTCACGTGAAATAGATAGGGCCATGGTATTGAAGTAGCTGCTGTTAGCACTTTCAATCCTGTGACTGCTTGTTTATTATGAGATAAACGGTACACAGAGAATAAGACAGAATTGGCGGAGCCAACACAGATATAATGGTTTATTGGCTCCTGAAGTAGGGTTCACAACGCTAGCAG
>JAOQGN010087788.1:0-12134 GCA_027564295.1 Himantozoum antarcticum
TTTCCATATATGCCCTCACCTTTGGTAACATAACTACCAAACTGCTCAATGTGTTGAGTTGTAACTTTCACAACTTGGGTAAAAAGTCCCTGTGCATTCAATGCTTCTATTTAAAAAAGGGTGGCATGGCTCCTTTAAGCAAACGACTCCAAAAATATGTTAAACTTTCATCATACCAGTACCCGTATACGACTACAAAGCCACTCAGAATATAAATAAGATAAAAGGCATATTCTATTGCAGTGAGTGCAATAAAGTAAGTTATTATATTGTCATGGTGGCTTAGTGGTCTAGGCTTGTAGCTATGACGCAAGTTATCTGCAAGGGCATGGGTTTGAGTCCCACCATTGACTGGGAGGTCCTCGTTCCATAGATGGTTTCCCCTTGCCCATATCGAACTCCTACGCCAACATATGTGCCGTGGACTTACCTCGATAAGCCCACGGATTACCTCTACCCGCGGAAGCCCTCGATAAGCCCACCGATAAGCCCCCTATTGGATTACCTCTACAAATAATATCACTATGGAAGCTAACAACAAAAATAAAACAAAACAAAATATTAGCAAATCTTTATCAGAAATTGGTAAGCTGTAGGACACAGTGACTGTGAGACTGTTCCCAGTTTCACCATTTAATACTTACATCGTATGCCTTTTCTTTCTCATACAACATCTCTTTGTAAGACGCAGATTCCTTTGTAAGTGAGTCACATTGGGCTTTGGCTTTCATTTTCTGCAACATTATTATAAGATTAGTTAGCTATTTAATTAGTTACTTCGTTATTAGATTAGTTAGTTCCGAGACAGTATGGAAAGTTCGTGATCTATATGTAAAAAAGCTCTTTTGCCATGATGTTAATCATGAGTAATAGCTTTACTATGAGTAATAGCTTTACTGATGGTAATCAATATGACAAAACGTCAAATAATATTGTGATTCATAGTACTCCAGCTCAATACATTTTGAAACATGGAATATTTATTAAAAAAAAACAACAATCATCTTCTTAGAATACTATACTCCACAAATATAGACTGTAAAAACACAAACTAGCAAAGACAGCAAGGATAAGCAAGCATCAACTTGAGGAATGTTGTAGGTTGACAAACAATATTAGAGAGATGACATATGCCATCTCTAATATTGGTTTGTTTGTATTGATTTTGGTGGTAATCTAATAGCTGAGCTAGTTAAGGGAAACCCACCTGGCCTCCAGTATTTTACTGCTAATCAGACTACAGGGAGTAACTTTAGGGTTAAGAATCTTGTCCAAAATTCTCAGCTGAGAAATAGTTCTTTGATCGTAGCGTAAATCAAGCCCCTCACTACATAAGCGAGGTGCCGTAAGCGAGGTGCCATAAGCGAGGTGCCATAAGCGAGGTGCCGTAATTTTAACTACTTGATCATCCCTAATAGTAATATATTTGTATTTTTACAGCAGCACAGTAACAGATAAGGACAATCATTTATATTACTATTCTACCTCTTCAGCAAGAGAAGTGAGTCTCTTCTTGTATCTCGACACTGTATTGTGTAGAGTATCGAAAACATGTCTAGTACGATCTTCTGAAGCCGTCTTCACGGAGCTGACAAACGCATCAGTGGTTATCTCCCCTGTCTCAGAGGGAAAGCCATTGAAAACAGGCTGTAGATCATTAACAATTTTCTGTGATATTTCTTCCAAGTATTTCTGTAACGCAAGATTGTATAAGAGTAAGCATCGCTTGACAAAAGAGGAGAGCAAATTATTATAATGCCTTACCATTTGGCGTAACCTTGATATGCTAGAATTCAGATACATGTACTTATTTCTGTCAGGTTGTGATTTAGGGTTCCCAATTACATCATAGCTGGGTACCACACGAGTGCTGCTTCCTGTATCTAAATACGGAGTGGTTCCGGAAGTGGTGTCTGGAGTAGACGGGGAGGGAGGTGGGGTGGATTTAGCAGAACAGTACTTACATAACACACTGAGCAAAGTGGCATCTCATATCAAATGAGAAACATATGTATTGGTAAAAAGATTTGGACACTGACAGCTAATATTGTTTACTATCAACAACTATCATCACATTAGCTATCTACCAGGTTCAACGTTCCTTCATGGCGATTGTAGAGAAATGGGAATGAGCACAATATGTTCTATCAAATCAGACGAACGTTGCCAGCTACTTTTCCACTTTAGAATAGGAGTTATGCTATTCTGTACATACACAAGGCAACACAACTCCTTAGGAAGTCTTAGGATTACTTTTGAAAAAAAACCTTACATTTGGAATTATCTATCCTTTTAAACTTGCGATTGAAAACATTTCTATGCGCTTTCAAATTTTGTCTTGATATTTTTTGAGATCAAAGATTTTTGACACTCAGATGGTAAGGTTTTCTGATTAACTGAAATTCCACTAACCAGTCTATATTATGCATGGAATTCCACTAACCAGTCTATATTATGCATGGAATTCCACTAACCAGTCTATATTATGCATGGAAATAGTCAAAGTTTCTCTACAATACTTCTCCCATAATTGTCCACTACAAGGGTACTAGATTAACCTGTTTAGGATCTTACTTGGTGTTTGTTAGTCAAAGATAGTTGAGACTTGAGTTTCTTGACATGCTCTTCATGTACGTCTAGCTGCTTCTTGAGTTTGTTGACTAAATCTCTCTTATCCTCTTTCTCCATCATCAGCTGCTTCTTGAGGTTAGACAACTCCTGTTCATTTCTGTCAATCAATAAAACAGCCGGCCTAGTCAATATGAGAGATGTGTGCACACAGCCTAGTCAATATGAGAGACGTGTGAACACAGCCTAGTCAATATGAGAGACGTGTGAACACAGCCTAGTCAATATGAGAGACGTATGAACACAGCCTAGTCAATATGAGAGACGTGTGAACACAGCCTAGTCAATATGAGAGACGTGCGAACAATTGCTTAGCGAGAAATTTACTTTGAATACTTTGTGATATGTTACAATGGCCACCTCTTCCCTCATATACCGCTTTAAATTGATATTGGTCAACTTATATAACATTTCATGAAACTGTTCTTCAGTGAAATCCGAGTGGAGGGCATTTACACCTGTTCACTTATTATAGTCTAGTATAATGTATTATTTACGATACATATGATTAAAAAAAAGAAGTCCCAACGCCAACATTTATATTGTATCACGCATCCACCCAACCAAATAGTTAGCAATACATGTGGAAAGCAACCACATATAACACTTAGGTTGCATAATACATGAACATAAAACATAAAATTTATAATTAACTTAATATATTAAAACTAAACTGACACCAAATCCTAATCTTTGCAAAATATAGTGGACTGCTTGGTTGTTGGTTAGAGGAGACCATTCCCTTAGAGGGCTATAGCATTATTTCTTCATTGTTTACCTATTGAGTGCATGCATAGATTCCCCTTGCTCTCTGCTCTGCTTATTGTGCTTCTCCTCTAGTTCATTCAGCTGCCTCCTTGCGTGGTCAACAGAAGAGCGCAACTCTCCACTTACTGCTTTCTCATCATTTAGTGTACATTCTAACTGAACTGACTTAGTCTGGAAGTATGATAAATAGCATCCAGTGAATATATAACATGGACAAAAACTTGACTTAGAGAGTGAATATATTTTATGCGGAGTATGCAGAATTGATGACCCAATTACATAGTGCAATGTGTATGAATAGTACGGAACCATTTGTCGATGAATGACACTGAAATTTCAACGTTCGATGCAACATGAAGTACATTCAACAGAAAATATTTCAACCTAGAGTGTATAAATTATATTAAAACGAAATATTTTCATTCTTCACATTCTTATTATTTATACAAATTGCAAATTAATTACCAACTAAAGTAGATGCCATGGCAAATTTTTTATCACAATTGGGAGAGAAAATAGCTACAAAGCAAATTTCTCAGAGATATTGCTTGTTTGTTAAATAATTCTTCATTTGTGGCAGCGTCTAATTTGCTCTCTGATTATTGGTTGGAGCATGTCACTGTCATTGATGGTGCTCAAGCTTTAGATAGCTTGCGCACCATCAATTTAGATGGCTTGAAATTTGACCATTCATCTATCAAGAGAAGCTATGTTTACGGGTCATGCACTGTAAAGCTAATAATCACCTCTAACGACTCAATATGAAGCTGATTTTGGTCACCCAATGACGTTGCGTGTTTGAGCTCATCAGCTAGATCTCCACACTTTGCTTGCATTGCCTACATACATACAGCATATGATTTTGTAATATAATTTATAATAAATAATATAAAATGATGCATGACCAAAATATCATTCAAATGTTATTCAAATGCAATATGAATATACCATGCTAGAACTCAACATAGTAGTTAGCGAGCAGTCAGCTGACAACAATGGCTATATTGTTGCATTTCAGTAGAGCTGGTAGTGGTACAAAGTGCATAAATGTAAGTGAGAGAAGAAATACTGAATAAGTATAATATTATAGACTAATTTCTGGTCTGTATAGACTATATACTGACCTACCTCTATTTCATTCTAATACACTGCTCACCAATTGAACTGATGGGCAGCCTATAACCCCCCCCCCCCATAGGGAGTTATAAGATGATAAAGTTGACGTTATGATATACATTTTAAAGATTAGCCTAATAATAATATTTGTAAGCAATTGGTAAGAATCCAACTCTGTCCTTATTGGCTGCACAATTTATATTGTAACTTCATGTCAATTGGTTACCTGCAATAAAGCACCTTGCTCCTCTGTCAATGCCTTTTGACAGGACAATTCTTCTGCAGTTTTTGTCTTTTCAGCATTGGCTGAATTAAGTTCACTTTCTGTGGATCGCATCTTTTCCAACATGTCCTTCAGCGTACTAAAAGTAATGTTACAGATTTATAAATATCTTATAATAACAATTATCAAAATTAAATTAACATACAATGCTGGAAATTAATGGGTGATAGGTAGTGCACCAACACTCACATTATTATGGATTAAAGGTGCATTTGGGAGAAAAAGGCGACTTGACATGGACGCTGCTTTGTATATAGTTTGGGCAGCAGCTGCAGCATTATTGCCTCACGCCTTGTCTTTGTACATAACGCATGACTATATCCGTGATTTCCTTTGCATTGATGGAAGGATTGTATTTTCTGCCAATAGGAGAGCCTTAGAACTAAGGCTAATTTCACCAAAGCTCTGTGGCAACTTATTGTAAGCACATTAAAATACTAGGTAGGTGGAATTTAATGACTAATGTCAAAATCAAAACACAGGCACAAGACATCCCGTCATTACAAATCCATAATGCCCTCACTTTTCTTGCTCTTTTATGAATTCTGTAAGTTTGGTATTCTCAGTTCTTGTAATTTCAATATCCTTCTCTGCTGTGGCATGTTGGCTCTCTTTGGTTTTCAGTGCCACTGTAAGTTTGTGTATCTCTTCTGAATTTTCTAGTTTAACTCTTAAATGATTTTCTTCTAATGTTGATAACTTGCTCTGCATATCCGCCAGCCGACCTAAGTGAGTAAGAAAAAGTGAGACCTGTAAGACAAAGTGAGACCAGCCGACCTAAGTGAGTAAGACAAAGTGAGCCCTGTAAGACAAAGTGAGACCTGTAAGACAAAGTGAGACCTGAGACAAAATGAGACATCTAAGTGAGTAAGACAAAGTGAGACCTAAGTGAGTAAGACAAAGTATTTCCGGATAGGTCCACATTAATCAATCGGTCAATCAATCACCCAATCAATCAACAATTGAACTAATGCATCGATCTATGAATCAATTAATGAATCAATTACTCAACCAACTAAAGCGTGAAGTAGTGAAGACTTTTGCTGCAAAACATTGAGTAAAATTGCTTTTTTAGGTAGTTAATAAGTTGGTGTATAATTATGACAAGTATTCATATTTACTGAAGCCTATATAATTTAACCCTTTGCCTAACTTGAACAATAGTCAAGTAGCAGGACTCCCAAATTAGATAATTCAACCAATGTTGAGAAAATACTAAATGCCGCTTGTTATCAACACGGACAAGCAAGATGCATAAGCCAAGCTAGTACGACTAATTAATACAGCAATCAGGCTGATCAGTGTAATCAGTATATGCTATCAAGATTATCTCTTTTATGACAGATATTATCTAATGGTGCATATAATACTATTTGGCCATTTTACCTAACCTTGAGGAAATCCCTGTACCTGCTGATAATGTAGCAATTCCCAACAGTCAGACCAATTTCACTAACAACAATAGATATATAACAACATTAGTGAACCACTGTTATCGGAGGTGGTGAGAAAATATTTTAGGGAAAAACACCACCACAAACATTAACAGACACCAATGATAAAGGTAAAAGTCGTATATACTCTTCAGGTCAGCGATCTGTTTGTCATCTTGTGCCTCTCTTTGTTCTGAGTATGTGAGATCCTGCTTGGTTTTCTTCCGAGCTTTTGTCAACTCATACTCTAGCTGTTCAGTATGCATTGCTTGTTCTTCTAACTTTGCTTGCAGGGCTACATTCTCATATCTTAGTACAGACATCTATGTGCAAGTAATACAATATACAACAGATAGGCAAATATAGATTAACCATTCAGTAAGGAAAACCAAATGGCAAAGAGGTGACCCGTGTTGAACAAATTATGAGATTCAATTTAATAGTAATATAATATGCAGAGTGAATACTGAATATACTGCAAATAACGTCAAGTCACGTAATGCAATTAAATAGGTACAACCTACACGATTATCAGTTGTCAAGAACCGACCAAAATTTAGACCAAAATATCACACATTTGGCGTTCCGTCTCATGTTTTTTATGAATGCATACGTTGTTTACCAGGAATAATTATGCATATAATTTGACTTGCCAGTTGACATCTCTACAACAATTGCTACTGTTTGCTTGTCTTCAATTTATTTATTTCACATTTCAGTACTCCAGAATTAATTATGTCCATGATATAGGGCTAACGTCAATTTATCTCTTAGCTACTGTGAGATTTTTCATCTATTCAATAGGGTACTGGAAAAACATTATCAATCAGTCAATCAGTCAATCAGTCACTCAATCAATCAAAGCAATCAATTAATCGGGCAGTAATTCAACCTTCAACTGCAGTATCTGCGAAGGACCGCAGGGCGGCATCAGCTCACAGCTGATTGATCAATTAACCAATCAATTAGCAATCAGTGCTTTACTAACCTCATCATTGAACTGCGTGGTCTGGCCGAGTTTATCTTTATTAGTTTGAGTTATTTTCTTCCTCAAATGGGTTACTGTGTCTATAAACATGAAGATCCATAATATGTATAATTATATATCCGTGAAAAAAGATTGTGTAACCACTTTGGCTAGCTATTACGTTCCATATCATGGGTCTATGGATGGCAGCCCCGTGGACATTATTATTACCATACTCATAGACTAGGCCATGATATCTTAATTTCTATTGGCTCGCACAAGGACATATTTGGTAGGCAATGCTTGCCCTCCTTCTAATCCCTGCAAACATGAGAGGAATATAACGATTATAGATGAATAGGAGCAAGCAGAGAGTAGTTACACAACAATCATTCATATCATTGCTATTGAGTTGTAGTTTTGTAGGGAGATAGTGTGGAATTAGACAAACATATCATAGTCATGTATGTAGGCCTATGCATTATTGCCTACTCAAATTCAGAGTAAGATTACAGTATGAAAAGTAGTAAAAACGCTAAGAAATACATATTTGTAATCTGTGTAACCCAAAAATATGGTATTATAACTCAGGTTATTATATATTAGTAGTTTCATAATCTATTTGTTTAGATATTGATTGCTATTTGCTAAAAATATGTTCTCACACGCGTTTGTGTTCTACTCTTTATTAATACGAGTCTGTAATACTAATACGGGTGGAATGGTGATCCATTAGGCTTTGCCAGGATGATAACCTGAAATTTAGACGGTGTTGAGGATCACAAATTCCTTCAAGGTAGTCGCTTCATCTGTTTACTAAAGTCTGTTCTAAAGTTACCATTTATGCTAAAGCAAGTTTGCCATGGTAATGCTCCTCATCCGGAAAGCAGCTAGCAAGACAGTGCCTACTTTTAAACTTTTCTGGCCAGTTAATCAGACGTTGAGAGATTATAGTACACCATGTCAAGAAATTATGATAGTGACAGACTACAGCAATATAATCACCAACCTAGTAGTACTCATAACCCACCTTTCTCTGCTTCTAGTTCAATATTAAGCTTTTTAACCAACTTCTTAAGGCGTGATAGCTCCACTCCATCGCTTAACGACAAAGTCTCACTGTCAGCTTCACTTGTCCCTGACCACAAAGCTGTATCTTTCACCTTTACAACCGAAGATTCTGATACATCAGCCTGCTTTTGCTCCAAAGGTTTATTTTGTGACTCATTCTGGCAACGCATGAAAGTTAGTATATATATATTTATATGAAAATGAACATAAAAACATAAAATATAGAATCTACATGCTTGTCACTGGGTATTGACATCATATGATACACAATGTGCATTGTGCATCATATCGCGAAATACACCTGGAATTTCAGTATAGCCTTTGCCCCTGAAATTAAGCGGAACTAGATTTTAAATTCCTTTTACATATAAGATGGCAAGGCGGAAACTAATGACAATGCTTTTTATGACTTCAGCCCAACCATTTACCATTAAACCTTCCGGCTCCAGAGTCACTGCTAATGTCCTAGCAGTGGTAATTTAAATTTTAACTAATAATGAACATGAAATCAACTGCATACTAACTGACTAGCAATAGATATTAGCATTACAGAAAGTTAATGAAATGTCATATAAATACTGGAGACCGATATCAATACAGTAACAAATAGCATTTAGTATAAATATTAGCAATTAGCAATATCTTGATTCAAATTTACTTCGTGAACAAAAGTGCTAATAAATCAGTTATAATATCACGTATGTACTAAGGGAACTGGATAGATGTCACTAAATATAATGTTCTGTTCTTAAAATGCTTAGTAGCAAAAGAATCAGTAGCAAACCTGTTGCAGGGAGACTTGGACAGGATGTCACTGTGGGCCGTGTCGAATGGAATGAGGCTTAACGCGGGCAAGAGCAACATCATTGCCTTTGGTAAATGGTCGTGGCTTCTTCTGTTCGATGCTACTATAACTTTGGTGGCAGTGTCCTGTCCAACTGTCAGACAGCTAAATACTTGGGTGTGTTGTTGTTTGGGGACATGAGATTGGACCTTCATATTGATAATACATACTCGAAGACAACCCGAATGCTGGGGCTTTTAAGACATACACTGGTGCACACCCCATTTGAAGGTCAAACTGATTGCATACAAAACATTATGTAAGCCATTACTTGAGTATGCTGCTGAAGTATGGGATCCACACACAAAAACACTCTCAAACAAATTGGAGGGTGAGCAGAATAAAGCCATCACATTTATTAAAAATCTCAAGGGTAGAGAGGTGTCAGTCACCGATGCTATGGTTGAAGTTGGACTTGAATCCTTGCAGCGAAGACGTCAGTCACAGAGATTTTCCTTGTTTTGTCGAATAACATCTAACGAAGATATGTTCCCCTCTATTTCTAACACACTTACCTCCATGCAACCCTCCGCTCAATGCATGAATACCCGTTTTGTTTCATTCAACTCTATAGCATGTAATTCTAACCTGTAGCCTACTTGCAGAGCTTCCTCTCTGCTCAGAACAACTAGGGAGCTCCATACAGGGGATATAGTAGCGGACTAATAAAAAAAAGCCCAATCGATCAGAGGGTCCCAATTTTACTCTTATTAGAGCTCTAGGGATCAAATTACATCAAGATTAAACCTAAAGCGCCTTTTGAAAAGAAACCATTTTTATATACATCTGTTATTTAAAACTATTTCTTGTTCATGTTTCACAACATGGAAGCAGTTCCACGTTTACGGCTTCATCGTGAGCAAACAATTATGACAGTTATTTTCTATAGTTTGACTGATGATACAAGGTTCCCGTACTATGGCAATTATATATTATTTACTGTTTTATTACCAGATAGCAGCAGTCATATACAAACCGTTTCATTATCATCATTATCATTGAAAGATATGACTGTATTTTGATCAAAGTCACAGTTATCACTGCCAGCTGATAATGGAGACGTTCCAGGACTACCAATAAGTCTGTCCTCTGATGTCTGAGATGTCTCGTCAGTGTGTCCAGAGGAACTCGATTCCCAACTGTTACTATATTCTGGCAGGGTAATGGAAGATGCTCCATCACTAGACTTTACAACAACCTCATCATTATTAATAGAAGCACTCATTATCTACTACAAATAATAACAGCATATAAAAACTAAAACAGTCGGTCTAATTGGTAAATGATGAATGACATGAGCATTGCACTTCAATTTGAGAGCTGCACCCATTTGAAGGTCAAGTTTAATATGTCTAAGTAATAAATGCATTTTATTTTAGTATCACTGCTAAAATTTTAGTAAATACATTCAAGTATCACTATGGCAACTCACAACAAAGTTTAATTACAAAGAGAAACAACAAATACTGCAATTATTCCAAATTGCTAATACTGTTGGTTTAAATTGGAAATTCCAATCAAAAATATAAAATCAGAAAAACTTCCATTCAAAGTGGTAAAAATACCATTAACCATTATTACCATTAATACTATTGATTTAAATTGGAATTTTAAATTCAGACTTAAATTGTAAATTCAATTAAAAAAATATAAAATCACAAAACTATTCAAAATGGTAAAACTAAAATACCATTAGTTAATGTCAAATTGTATGCGATAAAAACAGTAATTTCAACGGTTTGTTATCTTCTTAATTTGATCACCTACATAAGTAGTGTACTGCTGTGGCCACTATGTTAGCTAATCAAGTGTAAGTGTTTAAAGTTAATCAGTGGGCAAACTATAAAAAGTTTGTAAACACCGCCATGTTTGACAACAAGTTCTAATTGCAGACCATTGGTCAATAAAGTTGGCCAATCCTGACTCACAATGTGGGTGTTTGGCCAATAGAAGGACAGTACTGTTAAAGTGCCCTCAGGCAACAAACAGACCGACTTGCAAGCCGGTAGAACGCGGTTCAGACATACCTATGTTTGTGACTAAAGCCGCACAATTGATTGTAAACGTTCATTGCTACACCTTTCCTGTACGAGACTGTGGAGATCACTGAGTCATTTGCTGTAATTTGCGGTCAAGAGACCTTGATAGTTTTAGTTATACAAATTTTAAATAACTCTTACTACTCCTACGACTGTAGCTATTTGCAGACTTGGCATTATAATATTTTAGTTACAATCCAATTACTATAATGTTTTTGCGCCACCGACATGCTATGAGTGATAAGTGAGGTAACTTTTTTATTTTATTAACTTGTATTTTATGTGATAGGATTTAGTATGGAAACCAGTTGCATAACTGATATTATTCACAATACACAACAACAACAACTTTTCCCTATCTCTCATTAAATTTAATTAAAATAAATTAAAATATAACGATTATTTGTAATTTGCCATCACATCACTGTAAATAAATATGAATATATTACTCTATACCAGTTATATATACTATGTGTTCGCTCTTTTTCACTGCTCATGTCTTGAAGTACTGTTTATTTTTAATGCTAGTAATGAATAAACTTTGAACTATAACCAAATCTGTTATTTAGCTTAAATTATTATTTTTATGGTAAATTGTAATTATTTTCATGTAATTAAAAATGTAATTATGATAATTTCAATATTGTTTAAAGAATGTAATATAACATTTTCTAGAAATGATAGCATCATGAACCACGACCGCCAGAGGCAAAAAAAACTGGGTTGGAATGTGATATTGCGTTCAGTAGCCTGAGATTCTGAGATTGGTGGTTTGCGGTTATGGTTTTGGGTTGAGGTTTTGGGGTTTGGATCGCCGGCTACTGCACGCCATACTACATGTCTACCAAAAACTGTATAAATTTGTCGTAAAATAAATACTGTAATGATATCAGACTAACAATCAGAAACGAAACTCTTTTCGGTAAAGAGTTCGGAAATAAAGCTCAACGAACCAGTAAGTGATGAGGACCGTGTTGCCGCAGAA
>JAOQGN010087899.1:0-12133 GCA_027564295.1 Himantozoum antarcticum
TCTATTGTAACTAAATATATATTCTTGTTAATTTTTAACTTACTGTCTCGTATTGTAATGCGTGTGCCGGCCCTCCCATCCTCCCTCTACCTGTGAGTTGACCTTTCCTCCCTTTCCCTTTCTCTATTCCGGCCCATGTCGGCTAGAGACGGCATTACAATCCGACAGACTTAGCTGGCTATGACTCACTTCCGTTGCCTGCGGTCCGTGGTAGTTCCTCCCATTCAAGGCAGCGGGACAGGCTATTACAATGTTATCAGGGAGCACCAATGATAAGACATAATTATCAGCTGCAATAATTGTTATGACAATTATGTGTATTTGGGCTGCAACACTGTAACATGTAACATTGACATCACATTCATGTGATATTTTAATCCCATCTCATAATACAGTCATGTATGTCAGCATAATGCTGTGTTTACTAACAGCAGCAGACTATGCAAGCAAAGATTCTTAAATGCATTAAGGTTGTTTGAAGTAACATGCAAGTAATCTATCAGACTTTATCAGATTCAGGACTCAGTGGGACTAAATACTTGAGTGATTAGTGCTACTAGCTCTACTATTATACTACATGTACATTTGTATACATTTACTATAATACTTTACTAAAGCTATTATACTATCATAATTATGCTAAAGCTTTAATACTTCATCATTAGGAGGAAGAAATGTCAGATGAAAAGATGGCGAACAAAGCCAGACCAGATACTGTACTGATAGAAGATGTAGTTGTACAGCTTAGAAGTTCACGAATTACATCTACCACCACTGCTGATGATGAGGACAGATCGCTGCCTGCCACTGAGGACATATGCAAACAGGTTATGCATAGACTAAGCCAAGCTGAGCCGTCCATAGATAGGTAAGGACTATGCAGAGTACAGTTTCCATTGCAATGTTCAGAGTACAGATCTGGGCCTGTGTATAGACTTAAGCCGTACTCTCGTAAATCTGATTTGTGGTTGTGGTTTAAGCAGGACATTGATGAAATATTGGTAGTTGTAATTGTAACAAAAATTAGGCTTCAGAAATAGGAGTCGGGGAGGCTGGTGGGATGTAATTTACGGATAAGGGTTAGATATTGTGGCGGCAGGTGCAGTTTTCCTCATTTATTTAGATACCCTGTGCTCCGAATCAAAACCCAAGGAATCGGAGTTGTCTTCTCCTAACTGCAGTCCTAACTCTAGTTGAAAACCAATCCTAAACTAGGCTAAGAATAAGACTCCAATCCTCCCATCTAACTGATGATGTAGCTTTGCTGCGATGCTTTCATAAGACATACCGACATAGATCTATCCACCTAGAGGCTGGAGCTAATGCTAGAGATCTATCTGCTGGAGTCCTGATACCAGACTACACGCTGTTAAGTGCATTATTGGTATTTTTCAGCTTAATTCTAAGATGGCAGTTGAGGTTTGGTGCTTTGGGACGAGAATGCACTTTTCAGGGAAACGACAACTTCTCTGCCTACATTTTTTTTCTAGACCATAATATTTCAATAACCACTAGTGCTGCACCTGTACTCGCTACATGAATCACATGAACCAACCTACATGGGTGACATGAGTTGGTTTATGGTTTATAATTTTATGTGCAATGTGAGCCAATCTACATCGGCAAGTTTGCATCTCTATTCACTTGACGTTTAAAAATGATTTAAATAAAGTAACTGTAATAATTATTCTTACTATTATTGGATACTACAGTTCTCCAGTAGATAACACAACTCCAAATCTATGCAGCAATAATTAATGTTTGATCAGTGTTTTGATCCCAGGTATTAATCGAATAGCTCTCATGCATTGTTAGTCATTTTATAACTGAATCTGATAAAATTAATAACACAAAGATAATTTCTTTGTTGCATTTATGAGAACTGCAAAATTAAACCTGCACATAGGTTAGAAATTGCTACTACCTGCAAATAGTTGCAAAGTAAACGTTAATCCAGACATTCAGATAATGCACCCAGTATGAGTGCCGATGTGAGATTGTATATTGTATATTGTACTATCCACGCATGTCTATTGTACTATCCACGCATTCCGGTTTGATCAAAAAATGTAGAGTAGAATAATGGTAAGCAAATAGTCAAAGTGGAATCGGCATGTAAATTAATCGATCAATGGAGGAGAACTGATAAAGACGGTGCGGGACTGGATAGTAGCCACTCGCATTCCAACCAATCAAAGTATAGATATTATGACCTTTTCATCCGATCTCGTAAGCAAAGTTCAACTGCTCCAAACAGCCTAGTCCAAGTGATCAGATCAGATTTTGCCTCGTATCCGATCAGCCCGCCATCGGAAACCGACTGTGAACCGAGGATCGGAACCATTATCTGAACATGTAGACTAACCTTAAGATGGTAGCGACATGTTTATATTGTGTTGTCATGTACTGTATATGGCATATATGGCATGGCATATATGGCATGTATGGCATGTACTGTATATGGCACGCCATATTATTTATCTGGAAATCCCAGCTTTTATCTGTCCACATTCCATCCCCTTTGATATACATTATTCTTGTGCTACAGATTTTCTACGGTTATGACAAGTCTAGAAGGTATGGATACTACACGCAGTCCCAATAATGTCAAACTGGAGACAGAATCTGCCAGCATTAAGCAACTTAGAGAAATGCTCAATATCCATCCACAGCCTCCTGTGCCCCACGTGAAACATTCAGGACAATATGAAAAGCTTACTAGAGGACACCACATGAAAGCGTTACATGATCTCATCTGTGCTTGACTGATTTTGCACAATGCGACTGCTGCAAATTGATTTAGTAAATTATATAAATCGTCAGATGGAAAGTTTCACTTCCTATGCTACATATTTTATATATCATTTAAATACATTATATTAAGTACTGAAGTTACATCTAATTTATGCTACCACAGTATTATCTGTGGTGCAATCTCCTCGTGCTGCACTTAATGCTTCATTAATGTTATAATTATATTGGATTATATCAGAATAATGAGAAAAATCAACAGACATTTTTTCATAGATTTGGAAAGATCTTGAATTGTAGCCAGAGCCTTTAATATGTCACAATCACATAGTTGCTCCGTTCTGGCTGATAGTGGTGAAAATAAAAGCAGTAAAACAGTTATAGATAATGCCAAATTAATTTTAAGAAAAGTTTGCATGCATGGTCATGGAGATCTGCAATTTCTAATGTTTTGACATCATTTCATAATTTACATGTACATACATGCACATAAATATGCAGCAGTATTGTATAGTAGTTCAGTAATGTATATTAATAATATAAATGTTACTATACAACAAGCATCACCTCAAACGACTTAATATTGTCTTAAAAATTATCTCTTGATTAGGCAGTTACATTCTCAAACATCAAGTTGGGGAGTCGTGCTCACCAGCAGACCAGAACTTTGATGCCATCTCCACACTTATTACCATCACAAATGCAGCATCTCTTGAAATTTGGTAATTCGACAAATCTGACAAAAATTATTGGTTTTGATTTATGAGGTTTTGAGAATAATGCAATAATGTGCAACTTCAATAGCTGAGTAATAGCTGGTTTTCCTTTGCCAATAATTATTCTTATCAATAGCATAATGTGCTGAGTTGAAAAAGTTCCGCGTAATAGTCCGACATAACATTATTGTGGACTTTATTGCGGGTGCACCTAGCCCCACCCTTGACATTGCCAACCCTATGCTATTCATGACATTGCCAACATTGCGCTATTCATGCTATTGCCAATTACTCACAATCATACACTATTATTATTCTGTTACACACTTATGTTTAATCCTAGGCCAGTTCATATCATGTATTATATACCAGCCTGGGCCGGTCTCCTTACCCAGGCTGATCCTTTAGCAGATCCCCTTGGGCCGGTCCTTATAGGCTGGCCCCCTTTTTATTATATAAGCAAGGTGGGAACCATTGCTTCTTTCATTCTTATCAGTGCTATGCTACCGTAAAGACATTTACAACACTTTACACATTTCTACTTCAATAATGCTGACCAAGATCCCATAAGCGCTGCACTAGTCTTAAACGCGACTACTGCAGAACTTTACAATATGCTGTTCTGGATGACAGTGCTATAAAAACTTTAAAAAAAAAACTATTAAAATTGTAATCCTCTTATTTTAGCAATGTTTAAAATAATATATTGGTGTCAATACAGTTTGCACTGTAATAGCAATGTACATGTACTGGTAACCATGTAATTTTGTTACAATCTATTATGATATGAGTGCGGGGAGTATTGTTATCTCAGTACTATAATAATACAGAGTATTGATAATAATTATGATGCTTGCACAAGTTTAGAATATTTATTGTTGTGAGTGGGTGTATATTGTAAGACAGCTCCCACACCTTTTCTGCTCATCAATTTCAGTCACATCAATCAGTCAAATAACTCTCCATATTTACTCTACAGTGAGAATATTTGAGGGAGTCCTTTCTCTAAAGGTGCATTTATATTGCTCAGTCAGTCAGACTCAAGTCTCAGACTCCGAAATTGCCAAAAAATTTGTCAATTTTGTCGGCGCAATTTGCTCTTTACACTGGTACATCTTTGATTTCGGATTTTTGCTAGTTCAATGCTAGTCAAATGAAAATATGAAATAAGTAAATCAATATTTATAGCATAATTATAGATCACCATAATAAAATCCACTCAGTCTTCAGTATGCCAGTATTCCAAGACCATTCGAACTGTCATTCGATTGCCATTTGATGCTAGCCTGTGCTTACAAGCTATGTCAGATGCGGAGTTGCCTCCACGATAAGATCGGGTTCCCAGAAAGAAATTTGTTTCTGGGGCCCCGATCTCGTCGTGGGGGCAACTCCGAAAAATCCTTTTGATGACATGATATGGCATGAAAATCCTTTTTACAAAAATCCTTTTTATGACCATAGACTGTCAAACTGACTATGGAAACAAACTTTCTAAATCAATAAGAGTCGTTAGAAAGTCATTAGAAAACAATGTTAAAATGGACAAAAAAGCAAAGGCATAATATATTTGTAACTTTACTTTGGAAGGTTTGTAAATCAACGTGAAACTTTCTTTGGTAATGTTATGTTATACTTTATAGCAAGACAGTAAAGCAATCGGATTATATTAGGATTAAATAACATAATCTAATCCTGTAAAGTCCAGCTCTGCACATGGGATGTTTTTGGGGATGGAATTTACACCAAGCTTGGCAGTGGTACAAAAATATTTGTGAAGTATGAGGTGGTCTTAAGCTGTGGTTACCATATTTGGAGGCATCTGCAGCCTGTCCTGCCAAGCTTTGTCACGATGTAGAGTTGCCCCAATGACGAGCCTTGGCAATGAGAAGCAATGATAGTCAGTGATCTAGAACAATGACGTAGGCAGAGAAGCAAAGTTTTCACTTTTTCCAGGCTCATTTTGTTTCTCGCTGCTCAGGCTCTTCTTGGGGGCAACTCCACATAGTGACAATGCTTGGCAGGACAGGCTAAGGCATGTGCAACTTTTGCACACTTTTTACATAGCCAGTAATCTAGAACAACGATGTAGGCAGTGAAATTTGTCTTACCCTGATACCATGCGATCGCGTATCAAACTGAAAACTCCCAACCGCAATCTTAGAACTTCGCTATGCTGAAAGCTACTATTATACTGCACCTAAATATACATAATTTTCTCTTATTGTTTGATTAATTTAATAATTTCATACATTATACATGTATTATATGGCGAGACGGTGTGTCCTACCAGCGTTCCGTCAGAATTATAATCTAAGCTAGAGCTTAGATTGCCGTCATTTCAACTAGTGGTGTTACAATACGCAATAATTATCATGACACAAAAATGCTGACGATAATTATCATATCGCTTGATTTTCCAATGCGACGATAAACTAATTCAACTTAAAATAAGCTCGATTTCAACTTTTCATTGTTAAATTATCAAATTTCACTCCATTTGCCAGTAAAGTCACATATTTTTGGCATTGATATGTTATTGTAATAAGTTGCCGTATCGTAATTCTTTGGTGATGAATTTTATCGTATTGTAATAATTTGTCCCCCTTGGGAGGAGGGAGATGGATTATTACGTAGCCCAGGCAATTGTAGGGGCAAAGGCCAGCTGTCACTGTCTACCGTCTCTAGCTGACATAGGTTGTACAAGAAAAGGGAGGGAAGGGAAAGTCTACTCACAGGTAGTAGGGCAGGGGAAGGGCCGATGCAGACATTACTGCATGAGACATTGATGTAAGAATAACAAGAACAGTTTATTATGGTTACCAAGTATCAAAAAAACGACAAGTGTCCCTTACATCAGTGTAAAAAGAAGTGATGCTCCACCGTGTGCGCAAGGCCCTATATATATCAAAAGCGGTGAGCGTGGCTAGAACGTCCGCTCCATCTTAAGCCAAAAGGTGAGAGTTACTATGCTATATGTCGCCGGTTGCCGGCGACCGGCAAACAAGGTTGCCGACTGATAGTCGGATAATTATACTAGAGTCCTGAAGAGACCACCAGTCGGCACATGAGAATACAATAGTCATTGAGCAATACGGAAGTTCCAGTATGGTGCTAATACATGTAATAGTAATGTCCGCCTCAGATCCTCAACCATGACCTGAGGAGGGGTGGGTATGTAATTCCAGCATAGTATCATATCCCGAGATAAAATTGTGTATCGTAACCAGTGCTCAAAGTGTAGAGGCTCTCACAGGCTCTAAGAGCCTGTAAGAATTCCCAAATACAGACAGATCTTTCATTTTCACATATCAACTTTTTAAAAAGTTTGCCATAGAGCCCTTAAGATAATTATTACACTTTGACCACTGATCGTAACACAGTTAATTTCAACACCAGCAGAAAATTGCATACTCTAGACTCTAGAGTCTAGAGTTAATGCAATTCTGGTGCAGTGTGGAATACATACATGTAGTCTGGAGTCTGGCGTCATTCACTGTGGTGTACAATTACATTACCTGTCTGAAATACTACTATATGAATAGTACATGTATATTTATATAGTAGTAATTTCTACAAAATACCACTACATATAATAATAATATAGTAATAATACAGCTTACTTTTCATTCAGTAATCAACTAATATAATGTTATCAATTATTATGTTTTGGAAGCGGTGACAACATCACTGACAATAATGACAATCACAAAGAGGATGATAATGCAGGCACACTCAATAAATGATTTATTGGTAGCAACTTATGCAAACTAGTGAAATTCTTTTTATGACCTTTGAACTAACTGGAGTAGATTTTTTATGCTTGACATTCCTGTGCACTGCTACCAGTGTACGCTATAATACAAGATCATATCACATCTAGACATAGTTTACAGCAAGCTCATGCCCTTGGATAGAAGTTGAAGTACGTCACACGACATTGACTTCTGCCACCAAAACGGTATTGTCCTGTGCATCTTGCTCTGTGGATGGAAAATATTCTTCATTAAACAATTGAACATTCAACATTCAGGATTCCACATTCAGCCTTTCATCTTAGCCTACCAACAGACTAGAAAACTTGGTGAGTTTGGATATTAGTAATATTACTGCTTGGCTTAGATTTAGATTGTGGCTTAGATTTAAACCGTAAAAGTCTGGAATAAAGAACGTAGAAAGATGTAGAAAGATGTAGAAAGATGTAGAAAGATGTAGAAAGATGTAAAAAGATGTAGAAAGATGTAGAAAGATGTAGAAAGACGTAGAATGTAGACATAGACCTACATATACTAAGTTATTTAGAGGAACTTATATTTTGGGTAAGATGACATTCCATCTTAGTGGGGGTACCAAAATTAGAAACATAATCTGACGGATGACGCTGTGGCCATTCTGTTGTAATGCCGCTGACAATAGTGTGAACTGAACCCAAAGCAGTATAGTAATAGTGGGACTATATGGCCGGGCTCTGGGTGGAGCCAGATATGGTAAAAGAGTCGTTCACTTTTAGACCTGTTATAACTGCAATTGACATTAGGACCAATTCTTCACGCTGCGTTAGAAAGTTTCATTTGTTCTTGAATCATATTCTGATTGGTATTGCGGACTAACTGCTAAACATCCAGTGATAGCGAGATATAATATAATATTGCTGTCCATTTAGTTAGACGATGACTGCAACATATATGTTGCTTACGTATATCTTTTGAGAGTGGCAGAGGTACCAAAGCCTCAGCATATCTGTTTATCGCAGTTTCACAGCAAATTCAGCAGCACGACTAGAACTGATTGAGTCTGTGACATTTAGGTGCAAAGATGCAAAATTTAAGCTTAGCTTAGTTCCAAGATGTGGTTTGGAGTTTTGGAGTTGGGGCGTGATTGCATTTTATCAGGAGAAGATAACTTCCCAGTCTACATTAATTTTCTAGTGCATTGGTTATTTCCAAAATGCCCAAGTTTGCACCTACTTCGTCTGTGACGGCTTCACACCCAAACAGACCCAGTAAATACTTGCAATTGTACCGTAAAGGATCTTTACCAGGATGCCACAGCTGAAATTTAAACCTCCAACCCTTGGGTTGGAATTCGAAGTGCTAGCCACTACCAACTGCGTCACCCTGCCACCTAGTAGCAAAAAACTTTGTCTCAACTACAATGGAAAATAATTTTATGTAGTTTGCAAGTCTTGAACTCGGTTAGCGCTATCGAAGAAGAATAAGTTATATAAAATTGAAGTTATGCTCTCTCTTACTTATGTTGAAGCTGGTTGGTTTTGCCTAGATGGCGTCTAGGCATTTTGGTTGGTGTTCACAAATTTTTGCCTAGATGCCATCTAGGTAGGTCTAGACAGCACTACATCACTGCTGACACTTACATGTATAGCAGGGTATAGGATATTGTAAACAGTACATTTATATAGGTTGTATGGTAGGATATTGGTTAGTTATATAGGTTGTATGGGTATCAGTAGGTACAATGTGTTTTATAGGTACAAGTATAGATATGTAGGATATATAGATTTTGTAGGTATAGGATATTGTAAACGGTGCATGTGCATATGTTATATACGTACATGTAGTTTACTGCGCACAGTATATACTATATACATATATAAATAGTGATAGCAAATAATGACAAAAAATAAAATACGTCCACCTGGTTGAATTATTATATACCTTTTTGCTATATAGGCCTACATGTATTTGTCCTATATTTGCCAAGTTTCTCTGGTATTTTTGTAGGCCTATAGCTCTTGTAAAATGTTTTACAAAAATATTGATTGTGATTCCGTCTGCTACAAATTCGTGGGTGGTATAATTTGTTACAAAGAATACCCAAGCTCTGCCTGAACTGACGCAATAGCCAAACGGCAGCATAATATATGTCATAATTTATGATAATAATTATTACTCTTTGAGCCAACTGAAATTAGACTTTGGCATTTGCCTTTGCCATGCAGGAATATGGTAATGCTCTATGATTATTATGCTCTATGTTAATTTTGAAAGGACTAGAATATGTCTCTGACATTGTTGATGATCTACATAGTACATAATACATGTAGATACATAGTACATAATACATGTAGATACATAGTACATAATACATGATAGATACTACTAATAGATAGGCAAGCTATCATGGCCCACTACTAAGTACTAATATGCCAAAATATCACTACTTGTGCAGTTTGTGCTTCTCATTATATAATTATAATAGCAATGCTGTTAGCAGCGTTGTTAATTTCCCTTCAGTACATTAAATGATTCAGCATCATAACATACTATAATGTACAATTTAGTACATTTACAGTAGTCATTCCGGCAGCACCTTTCGAGGCAGCCAGTTCATTTAAACACCAATCACAATACGACTCAAGACAGATACACACCCATGTAAGCCTGGCCAGCGACTATTTGACCGCTGACTCTCGGATTATATAGTGGAATGAGAGTAATTCAGAATTAAAGGTGTACAAGGTTTCTTGTAGGTGATCTATGGTTGTGTCCTTGCTTGAATGAAAAACGATAGTTTGCTAACAAAATCTGTACAATATGGTTATTGCTTTCTATTTTGATACAGTATTTCTGTTGTATGTACAGGTTGTACACTCGGTTGTTGAAGGGTTTAAATTTGTTTAAATTTGCAGCTTTGTATCTACGTGTATCTAATATCTAACACAATAAATTATATTAGTTATGATTGTTCTGTTTCTTGTTGCAGGGAATTTATTGCATTCTCACTGCTGACAGACAAATGCAGATGTAATCAGAATTTCCTTTGTTATAACTGCTGTCATATTTGTGGTGAGCTTGGACTTTTAGGCCAATTTGGTACAAAACACCACCAATAAAGGCAAGCTGTAGCCAAAGCCACAGCCAGATAATGGATGACTGGTACAATGACTGTCTCTCTAGATACCCAAGGATATTAATACAGAAAGAGCAAGCTCCTGTAACTTCTCCAATAGACCAGCCTAATTATGCGCCCCCTCGAGGAGGAAATGTCATCCGTATTAGAGTTCAAGGTCGCAGAAGTGATGGGGAGGAGCTGGAACAACCAAGGGTGACCGTACATAGATACGATAATGATAGAAGTTCTAATCAGCCTAAAATGACGGTGGAAGCTGCCAAATCGTCGGGCGCTGCAATACCCATTCAAATTAGACATATCACTGCAGTGCCCGTAACGAACACAGCACATGCTCAACTACATCCTGCTAAATCCATTACTCACAGAAAACAACCAATGAAAGCAGTTCCACTATCATCGCTTAGTTTCGATTTCGATGTTAATAGAAATTCAATACTTGGTGGTGATTTAACAGCAGGACGCTTACTTTCTCCTCTTACAACAGACAGTGTGCTTGATTCGTATGAGAAGCAGTTTGATCGTTTCACATCGGAATATAAATTCACAGCTAACAGACAATACAGTCAGAGTAATTCACAAAAATACGAAGGTAAGATATTACTGTTTTACATTTGAAAATCAATTTGGGTGGCTGCTAGCTAGTGTTCTCAACCCACTGATTTTTATTCTGTCAAACCATCGATCAGTCGTCTGAAAACTCTGGCTATGTGGCCGGCTGCATTAGCCAGCAGTTAAGGTATTACTTCCTTCAAACACATACTGACACTGAACAAACACTGAAAGCATGAGAATCTTATCACAAGGTTGGTTTACTGTACAGGGCCTATCCTGTATGTCTGTATGTCACAAAAATGTATAATGGAATGTTGGAAGAATGGTTGCCAACGTAGGGATGACTCATTGTGCGACCCGCATCAATTCAATGGCTGTCATGACAATCTTGCATAATTTGTAAAATTAAAATGCATATTTACTTTATACTATACTAGTAGGCTTGCGGTTACATGGTCTTGGTTGAGGTAATTAGTTGCGAGAATGTAGTTTTTTCAGCTTATCTTAGTTATGAAATTGCAGTTTGACATTGATTTTTGAAATTGATGTTTGACATTTCAAGAAAAGGAGACAACTCCGCATTTGCAATTGTACTCGGTAACGTCAGCCCCCCTGCTTTCTCAAAAAAGCGCATGAACTGGATGAGGTTGGTAGTGGTAGCATGACAAAATCCCACTGCCACAATTCTACCCTGGATTTGGGGTTTGAGGTTATTTTGCAGTGGTATTTCTTCTTTGTGGGATTTTGGGGCTGATTCCTCTACTGGCTATTAGTAGTTGTTCGCTAATTGTTTTGTGTGTAGTCAGTGTGGTGATATCTGAGTTCATGAGTCTGCGTGTTGATCATAGAGTATCGAGCACCGGGTAACGTGATCAACAGGCACGACGCCGATTGGATAAAGATGAGCCGGAGAAAAGGCGGAGAGACTGCGCGTGAACTGAGGAGAGCTCTTACTCTTCTAGCTTGGTGAGTATAAGATGTGTTGTGTGGTTGCTGCCGACCCACGTATCTACAAAGTCTGCTCACACATTTAACTCTGTAGGACTCAGAATTCATATATTGGAGCTGCTGCGGTGCTAGCTAACACATGATCTATATACCAGGACAAGGTGGAGATAACTACAACTGAAGGTATGCATTGCTACCGAATCAAAGCATTGATACACACTATCAAAGGAAACTGAGTTTGTAGAGCGGATTATGTCTCAGTTAATTCTTTCTGTATGTGTAAACTATACAAGCGC
>JAOQGN010088009.1:1536-12130 GCA_027564295.1 Himantozoum antarcticum
AAGGGTTCTGAGCCCTTTATATAGTAAATGGGGTAGGCGTGGCCTAGGACGGCGACTCCGTCATAAGGTCAAAGGTAAAAAGGTAAAAGGTTGCAATGCAGTATAGAGCATAGTAGCCGGCTGATGGTCAGATACTTATGCTGTTAGTCTAGAGAGAGACCACCAGCCGACACATAAGACTGCAATGATAATACTGAGCAATGTTGAGCAATAAGAGAGTTTCCATATGGCGCTAATAATAAGTAATGTCTGCTTCAGGTCCTAACCATGACCTGAGGTTGGGTGGAGGTGCAAATCGATCACAATACACAGAGTTGTATGCATAGCAGGTTCTACAGACTTTTTCTCATTCTCAGTGTCACAGGACAATAAGTGTGTGAGTGGCATTTACGAACAGTCCGTCACCCCTCGAACACAAAGCAGTCACAAGTTCGAAATGGTAACCACTCCACCACGCTCACTCACTTGCCTAATGCACCTTGTGGACAAAAATATTTAATCATAATATAGACAATCCAGTATGCAACCTAAAGTAATCCGTGATTGCTGCAACTGCAATCTGTACTTGAACAAGATTAGTGGGAAAGAGGAAGCAAACACACCTGTGAGTGGGTTAGTGACCTTGACCCTTATTTGAACTTCGGGAAAACTCAAAAGTGGTAATTTTATAAGCCAAGCCATTTTATAATTAAGGTGCTGCAGATGAATTCTATTGGTTGTAATAAGCCGAAATAAATATAGGATAGAAGATGTAATGTATATAATTATTATATGACAGTTACGAGAAAACTATAATGAATTGTCTATTATAGTTACATAAATAGATTATGAATACGAAGGTATATGACATCAGCTCCGCTGCAATAATGGCGTATTCACATTCACTTCCCTGGCTTGTACAAATTGCTTGACCTCATACTACAGCAGGAAACTTGAGCTTGAGTGTCAAACGGTTTGCCATGGCATTAGCCGTGCGCATTGTAAATAATGTAACGGAATCGCACTCTCCCTGCCCTACCTACATATATGCACGTATATATACGCTATCACCTGGGTGGAGTACCCAGCGCTACACTACTCGATGTTGTAGCCTTACATTATTATACCACTCGGATTGCACTATTGCATCACTCGGATTACACTATTGCATCATCGGATTACACTATTGCATCACTCGGATTACCACTATTACATTACTCGGATTACCACTATTGCTTCACTCGGATTACCATGACTCGGATTACCATTATTACATTATGTCTACACTACTACTAACTATGGTTACTACAGAATTACCCAGCTTCTCTATTGGATTATTGTAGGGCTCCGATGGCCTGTGACCATCGGGCCCATTTGACTTTGCATTATGGTTGTCAGCTTACCTGACTGTTATGTTGCTATTTATCTTTTGTGTATGCCAGAGGACGCATTAGTCGGCGTTAGTAGTCGTTAGCGTTGGTCGGCCTTTATGCTTTATTCAAAAGCAAATGTGCATCTATTGTGAGCATCCATTTCGCTGATAACTCGTGAATGAGACGATTGCTCTGCAATGGTGCTTGTCTGGCCGAGGACCAGATAAACAACACTCTGTACCCTGAGTCCACACCCGACCAGGGTAGCCGACTGCACTCATAACGAGAGTTCTTTGTGCTCTCCTTTCAACCATTCCTTGCCTCACTTCTCCACGAGTGTAGAGGACAAGGGTTACAAGAGTGCAGCTGATTGACTGTTCAAAGAGTCAGATAGATCTTTGCAGTGTTTCAGCAATAAATTATTTATAGAGCTATCTATAGATGCACTCCTACTATGATACGATGTCGATGACCTGTGTGATAGCACTTGCCATTCGATTCCATCCACTAGATGGTTTTCTGTTGCGCTGATTGGACAGGAGCCCGCAAAAATGTTGGGAAGCTTAACAAAATTAACTAGTGACAAAACCCAAAAATCCTAACCAAGTACTTTTCTATTGTTCGAATGACGCTCAAATTGAACCATGGAAGACCGGTGAATCGGTGATAAAAATAGAATAGTATAGAAATGACTTGCCAAGAAAATCCCACAATAGTATCCGGTGAATTATATGCAATCAGAGTGCCGTGTTGCCTGCATATTTACCCTTTACCTGCCAGCTATTGACGGATCTGAATGAAAAGCAGTTTTTTTGACTGTTATGTGAAAGCAAAGGAAGACCTCCCATCAACCAATAAATATCGGGAAAGTTCTAAGAAGCAGCTTTCTCCTGACATGTAATATAACAACTTTTGGTATGATCAGACGCTTTAACTTACTCATAACTCAAAATTCAAGGATTTACACTAATCCCTAACCCCCATATTGTTATAGAGCACTATTATAGAGTGCCAAATATGTTCAAGCGATCTATTCACATATGGTTGATGGGTAGACAGTGAGAGGATAGGGATTAATTCACTCCACAAGTAGTTATTTGCAAACGAAAATGGGAATGGAAACTGGATGGTATTTGATCAGCCATAACACCCCTTGTACGGCTACTAGGCGTTGAAACTATAGATTCTAATAGAACAGGAGCCAGGCTTTCCAATGAGCCCAAGGCTAAGTCTGTATCTTGAATTATTTTGCTGCTATGACTGATTTAGTCCCATGGCAGGAAAGGGGTTTAACTGGCCAAAACTTGCCTCATTTTCTTTCCAATGCACGAAGTGTCACTTGAGTGTAGAGTACTTTATCGGTTATAGCTCGCTGATGGAACACAGGCGCTTTTCACAGGTCTGAAGCTGATAAATGGAGATACGTTGTTTTGTCAGACATATAATTGTCTTTGTTGCATTTGTATGTCATCGCTCAACATTATACATTGGGCTTCACTCACACTTCAAAGAAAGTGCTTCAACGTATGCAATGGAAACCCGGAAATAAATTGTGATGCCTGCACTAATATTTTCTGTCTGTATTAATGCGTCAATAAAGCACAGATTTACCAACTACTATCACCTCTGGTGATCTTGTGACTCATCATATATGATTGCAAGGGCCCTAGCCAGCGCCTTACTTGGGGAGGGGTGCCAAAGCCATACACAGCCCTGCAGAGTGATAAGCAATTAATATGTGGCTACTAAAGGTCGCACAAGGCCCTGCCGATTCAACCAGTGCCTATTTACGTATCTATGCTCATCTTTGAAACAATTCATGAGCCACAAGACAGACACTGACTGTAGATGCACAGAGTAAGTACACGGATGAGATGAAATAATGTACATGTAGATGGAGCAGGTAAAGAAGGAAGAGTTCGTTTATTTGAAATCATTTCATTCAATTAAATATAAGATGCATGTGTATAAGTATAATAAGAGAAAGGCTCCTCTATGATAGCGTAAAGAAATAATTCGCAATAAACAGTGGAAGCAACAATTGAACAAAAGTTAGTAGGCCTACAATAAGCTGAACAACAATATATTTAGTCATAATGGCATTTATATAAATAGAATCCATTGTAATTATTGGTACACTATATAAATAGAATCCATTGTACATTGTAATATAATTATTGAAATTGGCCTTGTAAACACTAGAGTAATATTAATTTATATTACTTATAAACTAATATAAAGCGATATCAACAGCCAGTATGTTTCCATGTGGCTGTTGATATCGCATCATGGTGGTGGAGTGGGAGTCGCTTTCCCTCGTGCCTATTTCCATGCAAATAAAGTGCATGCACTTTTACTAACTTCTTGTGAGAGTTGTCTATTGTCAACTCTCAGTTTTTAAATGCATTCTGACATATTTAGACCTATTTGCATCGCTTCCGGGGGAAAAATAAATTATAATTTCAGAAATCATAGAGTCGATCAACAAATTAATGATGTTTACTGGACATATTGGCAACTTTTCTTACTAGAGGGAATTGGGTTATAAATAACATATTGTTGCTGGCTCTAATGAGATACCTTGCAAAAGCAAACAACCACGGAATGTATGGGAATTTGATCAGTAAGGTTTTTCAATTAAATTTATTTGATTTATTTTATCCGTGACGTCTATCAATGTGCTTAGGGTATTTCCATGAAGTGGCAAGTTAGAGAATTTGATTGCCCAAGCTCTGTGACTTTGACTATTTTTGCAGCACATGCAGCATGTTGCCATCTATGCATCAACCGCATTCCATTTAGATGCACTTTCAACAGCCACATGGAAACATAATGATTATTAGAGTTTGATTATTGCTTATTATGTGCCTTTTTATTTGATTTAAATTAGTATTAAGTATTTAAATTTATCGCCATATAATTTACAGATTATAACTTTTTGATAAGAAAGGTCAAGATGCAAATTTATTTTCGAGTTTTCCCATGTGTAAGTCACAATATATTATATTCTCCAGCGATTATCAACATTTTGTGGCAAATGCTTTAAAAAAAGGGCTGATTTAAGGCAAAACAAAACTGATGGTTCCACTCAATTGTAGCTCAAGATTTTATTGTCAAAACCTAATAGGTGGTGAGGGAGTGAGGGATTTGAGTTTTCAATTTATCCCTGGTCATTGATGAATGAGTGCTAAATTTACTGTTAGGAGAGCCTATAAAATATGACTCGTGAGGGGACACGGATCTAATAAATAATTTAGCTTGGCCTTATACAACTCAGTAACTTTACCCTACAGCTGCATCAGTCAAAGAAGTGGAAGAGGAAGGGTAGTGAAAGCCACGTCACCGTTGAAACCACAGATGCCCACAGTTTACAATCCCACAAAAAAATTTGGCAACAAGAGGCAATGTAAACATGTATTTTCATTGAGCAGTTAATTTATGAAGATATTGTTATGGAATCACCACTACCCGGCTCGTCTTATCATGGGTAACCCGGACTAGCCGGGTTGGTCTATATTTACTTATTGTTATGTCTACTTGTGTCTGTCCTAAGTTACCTCATACTCTGGGTTTATGCTTTTATCTATTCCGTGGTGCCAGCTTAACCAGCCCTTGTTACCTAACGTTGTTAGGCCAGCAAAACTGCAGTTAGGTCAAAGGTCATGGCCTTTGCTACCTACTGTTTTGCATCCCGTTGTTCTATCGCCCAGGTAACTGTCTTCCCAGGCTAGCTATCTACTTTAGTATCTGTGCCTTATATACTTATGCATAGCCCATGTGTTTATATATACCCTGTGTGCAGTCCAGCGTAACCAGACTGTCTTTACTCGTGCCCTCATCCCGATTAACCGGTTTTATTATCTGTATGCCAATTTTTTTGTCTATTGATAGCCAACTACACTGTACGGATTCACGGTCCACTGCAGCGGCCTTTTTTGACTTTGACTTCCGGTTTCACCGTGATAGGACGTGTTTTTCAGTGCTCTCTCATTGTGATATTTTCTTGAAATTGTTTTTCATCTTTTTCCCCACTTTCATTAGTAACTGATCTGAGTATACCTTTGCCTAGCTGGTTTATTAGTATTATTTATTAATATAGTGTTACTGTATTAATATTAGTATTAATTAATAGTATTTATTAATATTAATATTTCTTTCTTATTGTTGTTCTTAAAGTTTCACTTTTGAGTTTCTCAAGTTTACTATTGTGCATGCACAGAGATGCACTTTCACTTTGTCAGTATGTGAATAAACTCACTGAATGACTTAATGTGAGCTATGAGTGTTGCTGAGGATGGTGGAGGCTTGCAAGCTGAGGTCGGCCATGGTGGAAAAGGTAGTCGCCGTAATGGCGATGGTGCCGTGGAAGCTTTGGTTGGTTCTCCTGCAAGTAGCAATCTCTAAATATAAAATAAACTTCTGATGCCAGTTATGTTACGGAGGCCAGTTCGAGTTATGGAGCTTTCAATTCATTGAAAGCTCCAAGATGGTCAACTGTGATGCTGGCTCCGGGATGCTCAACTGGTAGTAACATAATCAGGCAATAGAAATCTAGTACCAGCAGTATTACTGACAGTGTAGATTCAGTAAACAGTATTAAATAGGAGTTTGATGCAGATTCTGCACAGGCTGGTTCATCTTTGAGTGGATCAGTAGCAGGCCTCTCTTTAAATGTTAAAGTATATGAGTATTGATGACTATGATAGCGATTCAAGTGGCAATAGTTCTTGTCAAACGAACACTGTAATGCTTCCAAAAGTAAAAAAATAGAAAAAGAAAGTTAAAAAGAAAGCTGAAAAAAAAGCTTAACCCAGTACCTAGTCAACCTCCTCAAACTCAAAACATCTCTGAGGAGAATACTAGCTTTGTAAAGGCTGAGCCTATAATCAGCTTGGGAATTCCTACCGATCCGAAGCCTCCAACTCTTGCTTTGAGATTAGTTAGTGAGTCCTCGGCAGGTACGGTTGTTTGCAATACACTTCAATCAACGACATGACATGTATAGCGACTGATGATTTGTCAATAAAAAGAGAGTGGAGGGTGGTACTCCAGATAGTGAGGCTGTCGACCAAAAAAAGCTAAGTCTAATAATACCCCTATTCCTAAGAAATCCTTCTCTGAAGCTGTAGGTATTTTAGTTTTTATTAGGCTGCAGGATGACGAGAAAGTGCTTGATCATGCCTCAGGTGAATTTGTTAGAAATGAGATCAGCAGTTTGCAATATTCTTTCAATCAAAATCTGACTCGTTTTACACCTAGGTTTCACAGGACTGCTTATAGCAATAATAAACTGAAAGTAGAGTGTGGTTGTAAAAAGTCCAAGGATTGGTTGCTGGATACCATTTTGAAAGTTTCTGATTACAAGGGAGGGAAATTTGTGGCTTTCACACCTCAGAATAGACCTAAACTTGCCAACTTCACAGTCTTTTTTCATTAGAAAAATGATCCAGATTGTAAAGATTTATTAGATAGACTACAACGTAGTAATCCAGAACTTAATACCCAACGCTGCCGTGTGTTGTTTGGGTCTGACCGTGAGGTCGGCTTCGTGCTCGGTGTCGGTCGAGACCCAGCTTCGCTTCGTCAACTATTCAAGCTTGAGATGAGACCCTTCTTTGAAATGGGGAGGATCACATTTCATAGGCTAAATATAAAGATGGTGAAGAACGAAACTCGCGATGGAGGGAATTAAAGGCTCCCCAGTCATCGACTCTTCGGTCACCATCTTTCAGATCAACTTACAGCATGGTACAGCCAGTACATCTATTTTATGTGCTGACCTAACCAAACTGCACACATATATAGTTTTAATCCAAGAACCATGGATTTCAAATTGCACAGTTAGTGGATTGTCTGATTCGAATCACATAGTTGTAGGTGATGATAGATCAGAAAGGCTCAGAAATTGTATATTAATTTCTAACAATATTTATAACACAGTTTTAGCGTCTTTTGTGGATCAGGATTTAGTGACTAAAAATTAAAAACTAAATGCAATAGTAATAGAAAGTTAGATGTGGTGATTGCATCAGTGTATCTACCATATGAAAGCAGGAGTACCCCACATCAATCTTTTAGAAATCTAGGTAATTACTGTAAAACACAGAACCTCTCTTTGGTTATGGGATGTGATGCCAATGCACATCATCTAGTTGGGGAAGCTCTAATACCAATCAGAGGGGCAGTAATCTTTTTGATTATGTTCTGACTAACAATCTCTATGTTGAAAATAGAGGCAATTTTCCCGCATTCTGTATACCACACAGAGTGGAAGTGAATGACTTCACTTTTACTAATCACTTGTCGCATGGGATAATTAAATATCGGGTTGTCAAACAGGAAGAGACTCTTTCTGATCATAAAAGGATAGCTTTCCTTATTGACACGGTTAATACCAAAACTAATGAATTTAGAAATCCTAGGAAGGCTAACTGTGACGAGTTCAGAATTCAAGTGGATGATTATTTTAAAATTAATAATGCTGAAAATTCGCTTTCGAAGTCGCATTTTAACAGGGCTGACATTGATGATCACTGTAATTTGATAAATAAGGCTTTAATTAATTCTGTTGAGCTTGCCCTCTTAGGAAGATCAAAAGTATTCGAAGTAAAGCTGCATGGTGGAATAATAATTTAGAAAAGCTTAGGAAGCAGGTTAATAAAGCATATACATGTAATAAAGCTAGAAGAAATATTGGTAGCAGCATTCATGAAATATTTATTCAAGAATATCGCATGAAAAGGAAAGATTATAAAAAAGCTATCAATAAAGCTAAGAACGAGGCTTGGGAGAAGTTTTGTGACAAACAGAAAGTATTTCTAGTACTGTTAAATTACAAACAACTTTGTGCAAGGCCAAAGCAAATAAACTTAAGGGCTTTAGTAGATCAGCAAGGGAAATTCTCGAAGGACCTTAAACATCTACTACACATTCTGGTAGAATCACCTTTTTCTGGTTCTTCACCTGTACTACCTTCTAACGATAACATAAAACACACATACTATATCCATGAAAATGCATTAATTAATGACTTGGTAACTACTAACAAAGTTAGAGGTGCAATTAATAAGTTTGAAGCTTTTAAGTCTGCAGGACCAGATGGTATTTATCCAGCTATGCTTCAAAAATCATTGAACCTCATTTTGGACCACGTATGTGTACTATTTAAGAATTCCTTTAAATTTAGTTATCTGGCGGGAGGTAGTTCTGAATTTTATACCTAAACCTGAGAAACAATCATATTACAAAGCTAAATCTTTTAGACCTATTCGTCTTTCTTCCTTTTTACTGAAAACATTAGAAAGGCTGCTGGACACGCATATGAGAGATCACTTATCGTTTTTCCATCCATTAAGCAGCAAACAGCATGCCTATATACCTGGTAGATCTACCGAAACGGCGTAACTAGAATTAACCAATTATGTAAGATCTGCGAAAGAAAAGAAATTTGATGTTTTGATGGCCTCTCTGGACATAGAAGGTGCTTTTGATAATACTAAACCTAAATCTCTATTATGTGCGCTTAAACAGCATTCTGTTTCTAATTGTGTTTGCTCCTTTATTAAAAATATGCTCACCCATAGAATTATTAACGTGAGACATGAGGATGAATCTTTGAGACGATCAGTATGCGAGGCTGTCCTCAAGGTGGGGTTTTGTCACCACTGTTGTGGAATATAGTTGTGGATAACTTGATAGAGGAATTAAATAATAAAGGATTTTATTGTCAGGGTTATGCAGATGACATTGTCGTGGCAGTGAAAGGGAAACATCCAAATACTTTGTCTGATTTATTAAACAATGCGTTCAGTAAAACTGAAAAGTGGTGCGTATCTAATGAGCTAACGATTAATCCAGATAAAAGTAATCTCATACTATTTACTGAAAAGCGTAAACCTAATCTAACTAGTCTTACAATTCTCTTTAAGAAAAAACTTTCCTTAACTAATGAAGTAAAATACCTCATAGTCACTTTTAGCACTAAGTTGAAATGGAATGAACACATCGACTTAAGATTGAAGAAAGCTACAAATATTTCATGGCAGTGTAGGAACGTCATTGGTAGTAGATTGGGGCTTGGAGCTAAATAAATGACTTGGATATATAAGGCAGTAGTAAGGCCTATGTTATGCTATGGATGCATTTTATGGCATAACTATTGTGATGTTGCAAGTAACGTTACGGCACTTGGTAAATTAAACCGGACAGCATGTCTAGTAATATCTGGGTGTATGAAGAAGTCTACACCAAGTGCAGCTCTAGAATTAATACTAGCTATTGAACCACTAGATCTATATATCAAACATACAGCTTTGTCTGCTTGTTTTAGAATGAAAACTCTTGGTCAAGGTATCATTGAAGATGTAGATGTGGAGTTGCAAACAATTTGTTTAGTTACGTCAAAAGTTACGTTACGTCAAAAGTTACGTTTAGTTTAGTCAAAATCTATTCTACACAGCGATAAAAAAGTGCTACTCTATATTTAAAAAAAATCTTGTCGATAAATATCCATGATAAAAAATATTGCTTGGACAATAGAATAGGAGCGATCCGAAACACAGGTATTGATTGCTTTACAGATTGTTCGCTGAATGAATTAGGGGCAGGTGCTGGATTTGTTATTTATGACCAAGGTAATTTTGTGTATGAAGACTCCGTCTGTTTGGGAGCAGATTGTACCGTCTTTCAAACAGAAATTATCGCCATTTCAAGAGCTGCTGTTGAACTCTTACAATTTCGCAATGAAAATGTCAAAATATTTTCAGACAGTCAAGCTGCGCTTTTATCAATATCCAATTGGGAATTCAAATCAAAAGTGGTATTTAATTGTGTTGAACATCTCAATAAACTAGCCTCTATTAATCCTTACTCTCTCCACTGGGTTCCAGAACACTCCGATATCAAAGGCAATGAAAATGCTGACATTGGTAATGCTGGAGAATTTTGTGGTCCTGAACCAGCTTTGCCTCTACCAGCTATCGCAATAAGGAATGATATAAATGAGCATCTTTTAGATCAGATGAATGATAGATGGAAGGCGTTAAACAGCTGTAGACAAACTAAAATGTTCTTTGCTAAAGTAAGAGGTTAAAAAAACTAATGAACTTATGCAGTTACGCAGAGTGGACCTAAAAATATTCTCTCTCGATTAACTGGGCACTGTGCTTTCCGCAAACACTTTACTGTGATGGGGCTTTCTGATGAGCCTACTTGTCCCAAGTGTGGCTCCGATGAAGATACCC
>JAOQGN010088120.1:0-12129 GCA_027564295.1 Himantozoum antarcticum
AATGATAATGATAATGATAATGATAATGATAATGATAATGATAATGATAATGATAATGATAATGATAATGATAATGACAATGATAATGATAATGATAATACTAATAATGATAATAATAATGCCAATAATAATAATAATAATAATAATATAATAATAACAATAATAATAATAATAACGACAAGGACAACAATAACATTAATAATAATAGTAATAATAATAATATTAATATTAATAATGACAATAACAATAATAATAATAATAATAATGATAATAATAATAACAATAACAAAAAAATAATAATAATAATAATGGCAATAATAGCAATAATAACGATAACAATAACAATAACAATAATATTAACAATAACAATAACAATAATAACAATAAGGATATTATTAATAATAATAACAATAATAAAACGCCTAGAACAAGAGAGCCATGGCTGGCTGAAATACAACATTGATCCAAAGAGGGTCAGTGAAATTATGAACATGCAGGAACAGATGGAAGGAACTAGAGCATGGAAGAGAAACAGAGGTTTAGAAGTAGAGACAGACAAGTGTATACTCTGCGGAGACAGTGTAGAAGGAGTCATGCATTTAGTTTCAGGATGCAAGGTACTATCAGGAAATGAATATCTGACCAGAAACAAAAAATCTACTCAAAATTCTGATGGCAGCCTGGGGAAAGGAACAGGACCTGATGTAAGAAGACACGACCTGGTATACGTTGATGTGGAGAAATGGAACTGTTCTGGAAATTGATTACACGAAAATGCGGTGGGACTTCGAGTACAAGATGAGGAAGAAGTCAACAGCGAGATGACCAGATGTCATGATCGAATACAAAGAACAGAAGTTGATTCATTTAATAGACATGGCATGCGCCAGTGAAAAGAATATTCAAGAGAAGGCAAAGGAGAACATTAAAAAATAACAACAACAGGAATATGAGATCAGGGAAGGTAGACCAGGTTACAGAGTGGAAGTGATCCCAATAATCCTGGGATGTATGGGAGGAGGTATCGCCACCATGACGGAACAAGCAAAGAGTATTCTGACAGATGGAAAAACAGTATAAAGGATATGTAGAGAGATGCTGAAGACAGTACTAATGGAAAGTTAGAGTGTGATCCGGAAAGTAGTCTCAAACATCATAACAGCAAGCTAGGAAGCACTGCCAACAATAATTGATGGTAGTACACAATAATGACCTTTTCAGGGTCCACAAATAATACTATTGATAATAATAATAATAACATTTACATTATTATACAAGGATTTTTTTTAAACCTAGTTAGGATAATTTGTCTTACTGCTGATTAAAGGAAGGAGATGGGGAGATGAAGGAGAAGAGAAAGTCGGAGGAGGAGGATGAGGAAAGGGGGCAGGGGCGAATGAGAAGTGGGAAAAGAGGAGGGGAAGGAAAACGATAAGAGGAAGGGAAAGAAGGAGAGACAGAGACAGAGAAAATTTGTGCAAATTATTAATTTGGGTTATACAGTATGAAACAAAAAATCATTTCATTGAATGAAAATATTTATGTTATTGGTTCTAACCTGGGTATATTCAATCAATAATTGAGAATTGATGTTAAACAAATTTGCAGTAGCATTCTAACAAGATAAAGTTGATCAAATCAAAATTCCATAAGATGGGGTAAAATAGAGTGAAACAGAATGATATTGAGCATCAGCCAGAGGTCCTAAGCAATCCATGACATCTACCGGAATATGAAATGCAAATGGTGCATCATCAAAATTCTTTCTCCAAAAATTGCATTTATGGTGAAACTAATAGTCTTGTGTCTTCTCTGCTGTCTGTAAATTTGCTGGCTTAATAAACTGGACAACGCACCTTCAGTCTTTGTACTGATATTCAGACAACTTACCTGCAGTCTTTGTGCACTGTGACACATACCATTTCCCATCTGTACATGAGACATAGGTTGTACCTCTGTCATCCTCTGTTGTGAGAGAACAGCTCAAAGCCTGTGTCACTAGAAGTGTCAATAAAATAGACACATCTGAATTCTCTACTCTGTGAAGATCAGCACACAGTTCAAACAGTTCATCATGCGCCCTTTTCCTGATGGATCATTTAGTGAAATGGAAAACCTGAAGGCTATTCAAAGGGAGTAAATAATGCAAGATGCTCTTTATTTACATGTATTATGAGTATGTACTAGCGCATCAACATTCACCGTCATTTCTGATAATGCTTCTGAAATAACGTCATGAGGTTGTTTATGCACCCAGTTGTTTCTAGAACAAAGTGTGTTATTGTATAACGTAATCAGAAGTTTGCTATGGATAAAGCTAAGATAGTGTATAAAGTCTGGCTCAGTAAATGGTTGGAAAAACAGAATATGAACAGGTGGTGCAACAGAATGTATACAAATGTGAGGTTCAGCATTGATTATCACTTTTGTCATGCATTAATTTGGCAATGTCAACATCTCCCAGAAGGTGATTGTGAAAGCTAAAAGTAGAAACCTGCGGGCCAAGAGAGATTTGAATAGTACCAGAGCCAGCTTAGTTAGAACATTGTATGATTTCCACCTCACCCTTGAACTCAGATTGCACAGAACAATTAAACAGTATGCTTTGAATATGTAATCCAAGAGTAATTTAATATTTTCTTAACAAACTACGTGTATAATTAGGACTAGTTTGCTAAAATTTCCGTAGGAAATGGGGCCAATAATAGCACGAGTTAGTTACTAAGATTCCCAGATGTTACAGTTGACTCTAAAGCTTATGAGACAGTGATAAATATGCAACCTTGTTCTTCCGCTGTGCTTACACCCCTTATTCAACTCTTAAGCTTGAAACTTGTATGAGCAGCGGAAGCTGAGTGCGAAATGAATAGCCCACTTTCGCAACAGGACCCTCCGGGATTCAAAACTGGAAAATCGTGGGCCATGAGCAGGAAATCTAGTCACCGAGCTACTTTGTCACCCAAGATGCAACCATTAACTGAAAGAGCAGGATTTGAAGTACTAGATTCATTAGCAAACTATCTGAACATGTTGCCCTCTTACCACTAAAGTCGAGTTGCTGAAGATATTCGAGATCTGTAGCAATGATGTTGTAGTCTAGAAGTTGGTTAATCTGACAGCACCCTTGGATAGTTGTGTTATCATAAGTGTATTCACATGCAGTTTCAACCAGGCAACCTGGATATTTTGTATCCTCACAATTCACAGAAACTCTATCACATGTAGTGAATGCAGGGTGATTGTATAGAAAAGAGTTGATAATCTGAGTGCCTACAAATATAGTCAAAGGGAAATGTGCTTTCCAGGCACAGAATTGCGGTAGAACAAGTAGTTGGTATCAGTCGATAAGATAATTCAAGCATTTAAAAAGTAACAAGAAGCATAATACATTGCTTAAATACAAGTATTTGTATTTAAACTTAATAGTTGAACATAAAACCTGTGGTCATCATCAGGGTTGAGATAAAAAGCAGGTATACCTGGTATTTGTCAATTAACAATTACAATCCTGCCAATTCATTCACTCTACTGCGTCTTAATTTCTAAGCAGATACTTAAGGCACACATTGCATAAAGCAGCAGGTGCTATTCACAAAGACATTGTTGGAATTGGCTACTACTTGAAGCTAGTACTACAGGCTAATATATCAGTTAAATTCAATCGGTTGGAAATGGGCATCTGTTGTGTTAGAACACCATCATGACACAATCATCTGTATTACTCCATTCAACGTCTTGACTCACTTAATAGATTTGAAAATGCAGCAGATATGCATAGTGGTGCTGCTAACTGCTCATTCACATTGTCTGTACTCAGCCATACAGAGTTATTCAGATCGTAGTACAGCATACTGAATGCATTCGACTCCTTAATCAATCTGGCTCCATAGAACTCTGAGCTGCTATTCACTTTCTACAAAGCACAGGGTGGTGTTGAAATTTGCTATACAAGCACTCGTAGTATACCGTTTGTTACGATAGCCACTATTCGTTATTAAAGACTATATTTTGTGACGTCACTTACTAATAATTCAGTTTGCTTTCGATTTAGACAAACTTTCCTCATTATATTAACCTGAGTTTGTAGTATTCTACTGTACAAGGTTTTCACAGTTTTATTATGATTCTTATGGAAACTGTTTGACGTATAATTATATTTAATCAAATAGTGGGTAGTCAATTATATCC
The DNA here is from genome assembly GCA_027564295.1 of Himantozoum antarcticum. NCBI lineage: Eukaryota > Metazoa > Bryozoa > Gymnolaemata > Cheilostomatida > Bugulidae > Himantozoum > Himantozoum antarcticum. The sequence continues at coordinate 4,189 of JAOQGN010088120.1, forward strand.
TAAGTTACTTATTTTTATGGCCTACACATAGTTATTCACTTTTAAAAATCTAAAAGTTGACGAAAAACAATGGGAATCATCAAAAAAACCTTAAAGTAACGATAACTAATAACAGAGAGGTTTCATCACATAGTTTGATGTTGTTAACTACAATGTAAAGAAATATAAAAAGGACCGGGGAAAAACTGCTGACGGAAAATAGTTACCGGTACCCATTGTTTTAGATTCATTGGACTGATATCATACGTTGCCAATTACTATGATCTCCCAAGACACACATTCCACATTCTATCAATATTATGATAAATGCTGCATAATGTAATTAGTATTTTTTTTTTATAATTCCTACCATTGACCCTGACAAGACTTCGATGCTATATGGTATAGACTTTATTGTCGTACGGTAGAGCCACAACAAAGTCACAGTGTACCCTTTGGCAAACATGTGAACATTCAGTTATTGAGTGTTGTTTTTTCAGTTTTCTCAGTTGAATCAAATGCTACAAATATATTTTATTTGAAAGAACAGTTTTGTTTTAATTATATCATCCGAATTCATTGTTTATTCTGTGAGTTAACAGACAAATTAAACTAGAACATGACGGACAAAGCTAAAATTTGCATGCAATGCGAATAAATTGCACTTTGTGTATAGCAGCAAATGAGGTTAAATTGAATTTCAGCCAAAAGTGAATAGTGTTATGGTTAAACCCTGTTCACACGGTATTTCAAAGCTCATTCTCAGAGGGTAACTTTCACAACAGCTGAAATATTACTATATTTTTAACCTATGACTCACAGCTTTTTGTATTAATTAGTTCATAGTTTTCGTTATTGAGATAAAAATGAGTTGAAAACTCTATGACATCTACAACATAATTTTTGAATTGCTATTTCCGATTATTTCCAAACTTGTTTGCAACACATCAAATTTGAGACTAGATTAATCTCAGTATGTTCAACATTGCCTGATGTACATTACAACATCAAAATGTATGATAATCCGATATAATACAATACTTTTTGTTATCAGTTGGTATAAAAACATTGATTGCTATGATTGATTACTAACATTGACTATCTGAAAAATGCTAGAAATCAAACGAAATAAATGTTAACTACTTTCGTTGTTGCTATGATGCCCAGCAAGTTCCAATTTCACTATGTTTACAAACACCATGTCTGCTTATATGTAATTATTGCAAAAGTTAACAGTGCAAATAATAAAAATGCAATCTATTGATATGTTACTAAACAGACAAAGAATGTGAGAATGCAAAGTAAGTCGGAGGATTACCTTCAGTGTTCTGCGTTCTGGAAACCACGTAACATATCTATATAATATATACTACATCAACATTTAATGTAACAGTTGACAGCAATTTACATATATTCCTGCTCGAGACCCACTCACTAGATATTAGCAATCAAAGTCATCGGATACATGTACATGTACAAAACAGCACCTAACTACAGGTATATTTACACATGTTGGTTATATATAATTATATATACAAATTAGTGCTGAATATTGCAATAACACAAATTAAATCATGGTATGATAAAAAGCTTGCTATAGGGCAGCCAGTTAGCTAGAGATTAGACAGTTGGCAACCTGAATATTTGCTGGATTTAATTATCATTCAAATTTACTTATGCTGGCATAAAATCATCACTCTGCTGGTGATTGAACCAATATTCCGACACAGTTATCTAATTGTCCAGACTCGTTCATCGTCAGCCACTACATGCAGTACGCACACTTATGGACCAAATATGTCAAGACAAAGGTTTGCCTAGGAACTGCTCCATGTGAAATAAAATTAATGATCACAAAATAATATACTTGTATACCCATCAAAGAGCAAAACAAATCATGTAAATGAAAATGCTCATGAATGATACACTCATGGCTATGAATGTGCATTAAATAGATGATTGCACTTACGAGCACCCAACCAGATAAGAGGTACGACGTCTACTGGAATAAATTCCCGCAACCATTCAAATATGCTTCCTTGCTTCTGAACATCAGAGATTACCAAGTTTGTTCCTCCACTATTTCTACAACTCCTCTGGGCCAAAAAATAGTCCATCCTCTCATACGTTGTGAGGTAAAAACAAGAGCAATTTGAGTAACATACCGGTGGCATCTCTATAAAATTATTGAATCAATCAGATTCCTGGCATGGTGATTGGTGCACAATCGTGAGTGAAAACAATATATATAATTGAGTAGAGGTTACATAAAACCCATTACTCGGGCTCAAATACTTGTTAATGTAAAGAAAACGGAGTTTATGCAATCATGCTAGATTGGAACTATTATGTACAGTTATTTTGATCGTTCAGGGAGTTAACTGTTCCAAAAATCCAGTGATTTCTCTGACGAAAAATCGCCCAAGAAACCGCAAGAATGAATGGTTTCCCTCACTCAATATAGTTGTGTCCCATAGAACACAAGTATATCAAAATTCATCACATGACCAACAATGTTGCATATTCCTATGGCTTAGTTCTGCTGAATAATAATTATTTAGTTGTGTTGCACATCGGTTGCTTTCCTGTCATACTTCTTGTATGAATAATGTACTGTAATAGCATTGCCCATCTCCCAAGAGGCAGGCTAGACTATTGTTTTGGGTCCCAGTACAATGATTTATATTGCCATGCTGGTGCAAATTTGCAACAATTCGGTTATCCTCCTTGAGCTCTAATCACATAGTCTGCTGCCTTGAGAGCATGTTGAGACGTCAGCGTTAGGGCAATTAGTATAAAAATCCACTGAGTGAGTCTAAAACCTAAAGCTATGAGACATTAGAGTAATAGTAAAGCTTCATCATTGTACTAATAATGTATTATTCATACATTGTATTCATAATTTATAACTTGAGACAATAGAGCATTCAGCCCGCACACAACTCCTCGGTACCAAAGCCAAAATTCAACTGGGCTGAGCAGAGGGAATCGCCTCCTTGTATAGGCAAAGAAAAATAGTGCCGTAAGCCAGCACTAAGATATGGTAGTGCCATCTAAAAACTGACTGTCTTTAGGACAACGACTGGCCTTACAAGATACAAAAATATGCTAGTTCACTCTAAAAGTGCAAGTACAGTAGATGGCTAAGCCTGCAATGATGCAGTAGGTGCAAGTGCTGGTCATATAGATGGACACAGCTTAAAGAAAACATAAAGCTAGTCGACTGCATAAGGCCAGAAGATACCAGGAAAGTATGCACAAGTAAGTGTCGAAATATATGTGTAGTCCATAATACAAGATGAGCAAAGCTCCAGGTGAGTGTTCCCAGCAGGCCATACTGTGGTGTAATGTGATCAGATAAGTGCACCGCCAATTATAATAACAGGTCAGTCTGTAATATATAATCAGGGTGGTAAAGTACAGGAACGTCCATAGTACTTACCACTTGTCCCTTTATTGGCACAGTAACCTAAAAGTAAAACTTAAATATATTATAAAATCATATAATTATGCTATTTGTCAAATGGTAAACATTGTGTATTGTTTTTTGTAGATAAAAGTTTAAAATTAATCCACAGCAGGTCTTCATAGAAATATAAATGTAAGATGATTGTGTCTATTGATTCAAAATAGAGGTTTCATAGAATGCACTTTGGTTTCTACTACTACACACCTCCACTACTACTACACACTTCTACTACACACCTCTTTTCCTATTAGCCGAAATCACCTTTAATGCACACAAACTTTCAACTATGCAATTTTGTTCAACCAATGCATTCTCATTATAGCACACATGTACATGGAAAGTTCAGGAAAAGTGAGTTATAATAATATTGTACCAAAATAGTATACATTTCACATTGCTTAGTTTCATGTTGAACTTACAGTTGGAGAAAATAAAAACTGTATACTTAGATTATTTTTAAAAAATTCACATTTATTATTAGTCATAGATACCGTTAAAGCACACATGATTGATTCTGATAGGCATTATGTACATTATGTCAAATAATTCTGTTTATTTTGCATTTTGGCTTCCATTAATTCTACTGCAAGTGTCAAACATCGCTTTGACATAATAAATACATATTATTATTATTATTACATGTAAATAGAAAATCTAAAAAGCAGCAGATCTACTCATACAGTTTATCTCAGTCATAGTGACTAAAGGACTACAATGCACATTTAATCTTATTCTATGACTAAATCAACCACAATCCTAGTTACATCCACAGATATAAGTATGCAGTTATAGGTAGAGCCATAATCACAGTCATAGACATAATCATATCCACAATCACAGTCACAGTCATACTCACAGTTATTGTCTCAATCCCACTCCAGGCACAATCACTCACTCACTCACTCACTCACTCACAATCCTTTCACAGTCATAGCCCAAATGTTGGTTACAGTCCTTTTCTGTTCCGGTTCGTTGCACGACAAACATCTGTCACTCGAATTGCACTGAAGATGTCTGTTGCCGGTCTGTTCAGGTAGTGCTAGCGAGCTGAAATTACTTTGTGGCGTTTCCACTGCTAGCATATTGAGTTCCACATAGGTATTGCACGGGCCAGAATGTGGCTGAGTGTGCCTGGTGTTGGAAGATGGGAGTACATATTTGGCGGTGTTGCCTGTGGTGACTCTGTTAGACATCACAAGCTCATTTCTGTTTCTATGTTCATAGTTCCATTGACAACTTCTTGAAGAGATTGAGGGTGGCTTGCTGTCGTTGTTCTTCGAGTGTGTCCCATCAAGATTTTAGAATAGTTCCGTCACACTAGCTCATGGTTAATGGATGTTTGTTATGAAACCGGCTGCTCTTATTTGCACCATTTCTGCTTTAGTCTATTTCAGTAATAGTCATTGTCATTGTCACAATTGCAGTCATAGTTACACTCATAGCAAATGTCAAGGGTATTGATAATTACCTTGAAAGCAACGCTGCTTGAATAGACAGTTAGAATGAGTATCACAAGTCGCTCTGCAAAGACTGGTGTTTATGTTCTCTACTCTGGTGCATTGCTGACCGTAAGGACACGTGTAATTCTCTGTTACACATCTAGTAGAAAAATCAATGAGAACAAAAGAGTGTACATGTAAGTATATTACATTACATTTCTAATCTGATTACCACTCATAATTTTTCCTCATAAATGCAATTTTTGCAGAAATATATTGCTTCAGTGACCATCAAACTCAAACAACATTATCAATTATTAGTCAGATTTAAGGACCTGCTATTTTTCAGGAAAACAATTCAAGGTCAATGGTAGGCTGTAGCAATCTCTTACAACACTGTAGATGTGGTGAGTGTCTGTCAAAAGAGTTCAAATGCACCCACAACAATTACATGTACATTGTTTTGTAGGCATAATAGTTACATGACAGTTGTATGTATTAGGTTTACCTCATACCTGTAAGTGCAATGTTTTAATAATGTGTCACATACAGGTTGTATCTCAGCTTTACATTCCATCAGTTTGCCAGGCTTGCAGTATATAGCACAGTCACTGTTAACTGTACAATCTACGAGCAATGTAATAACAATCGTTTCAACAATTTCTGTTCAATGATAGTTTCAATCTTCAGAAGTATACATGTGTATAATTGTTCTAGTAAGTCATTGTATAGTGAGCTTGCAAACTCCCAACTACATGTATTATGTATGTGAATGTTATTTTGTTGAATAAAAATATAACCTACCTTTGAAGTCCACAGAAACAGTCAATTTAGTAACGTTTAACGTACTACCCAAATATATCATTCCATGTTCTGGCAGCATTTCAGCAGAAAATATTTGATTTAGACGGCAGCTACTAAATTCTTCTGTCTCAGGAACAGTGTTAGACTTTACATTTTGCGACCGACATATGGATGTGATCTCGTTGTTTTTCAAGTTGATTATTCTTACCACTTGATCTATCATTTCAGTTGCTATGATGGTATCATCATCAAACATAAATGCATCACTGAGAAAGGAGTACGAAGCATTAGTTAGTGGGCCATCATAAGTATTGAGTCGTCGGGTATTTCCAACTGGTGTAATTACCCAGTTAGCTGTGTTCACAGATCTAAAGTCATCTGAGAACACGTACATGGTGGACAGGTCAGAGTTAATAAAGCCTGTGGTACATGTCTGCAGAAGGTCGGCCTTTCGCACCGTGCCAGTCTTGAAGTTTATAATTCTGATTTTGTAGTTGAAAAAGGTTTCCATTGCCACCAACAGCCACTTTTCGATTAGTACAGCAGCTACAATTCTATCAAATCTAGATGCAAGGAGATAGCTATTTTTATTTCCAGACTCTGTGCAGTTTCCAGCTACAGTAGTCACATAGCCACTGGGCCGAAATACTTCCCGAATGCATAGCTCCTCAATTATGTAAGCAGTGGTGGTAGTAGGCTGTACGATGTCTACAATTCTATTAAATCTAGCATTATAGCCAACACCATCCCGTGGAAGCTCACGAAAGTTGCTGACTTCAAATGCACCATATAACTCAGATAGTTTATTGGATTTAAGATCAAGGGTTCGTATTGATTTGAAATCTGCCAGCAGCAGCCAGCCAGGCAGATGGGAATCTCGCTGTATGACTATAATATCATCCTGTGACACTTCAATAAATGGTAACACTCCATGAAAGTGAAGGCTGAAATATATAGAATGACATTGTGGAAAGGTGATGCGGCACATTGGAGGTTTACTGCATACTGCAATGAAAAGAGGATTGTTTCAAACCATGCTAAATTGAATGATTTGTGTGCCAATATCCACACATGCTATGTGTTTTTTTTTCATAAAATTTTATTGCGTATATATACTTAATATGAAATATAAGGGTAGTATTGGAATTAAAAACAAATTATAAGCTTTGTTGTTTTAAGGACAATGATAAAAGTTTATCTTAAATCAAACAGATACATGAAACACAAATTATAGAGTAGCAAAAATAATAATATGCTGACAGCCTGATCTAACCATTATTGAAAGTCCCTTGTAACTATATGACTACGGCGTTATTGTGAAATTAAAACAATTTCAATTGTTTAATTGTGTTGAAACTTGAATGACTTGGAATTACTTAATCTGTCTGCTGATTTTTGTCACTCACTTATTTACAACCTGCTTGAAGATCTGCTTCTGGAGTGAAACCAAGTGTTTATCCAGAACTAGTAGCATTCCAACCTGTTAAAAGAACAACAATGTACATTAAAACAGACTTGCAAAATGAACTTCTGCATAATTATAGAACTTTCTTTAACAAGAAAGTTGACTATATGCAACAATGTTCCTGTTTGAGAATACATTGGAGCTAATTATTAAAGCGATCGGCGAAACATGCCATAATGTTTGTTAGCATTAGCTTTGTTGATTACGGGATAGAAAATGTCTCAAAAGGCCATGATCTATACAAAGAATAAAGTTTTGAGTGCCTGATGTTGCATAAACCACCATACTATATATTAACACAATTTTATCTTGCCAATAGCCTATCAGCAAAATACATGTACATGAAATTAAAACACTAAATTAAGAGTCATCTGGACAATTTTCACATGCGATAAACAAGCAGTTAATTGCAATATTTATGGATACCAATAGATAACTATTAGAAACAACTGTTTGACAAGCATATTTGCAGTTGCTAGCCATGCTACTAGTAGTAGCTGTAGTAGTACTAGTGTTATTACCAGTTGGTACTGCTAGGGCAATCACTTGTGGTAGTAGTGCTACCACTACTGCGGCTGCTAACTAGTAGCAGTGTCAGCAGTCAACGGCAACAGTGACATCTTAGTAGCATGCTACCGATGCTGCAGCTGACCGGAGTGGCATTGTAGTAGCAGTAGCAGCAGCAGCAGCAGCAACAACAACAGCAGTAGAAGCAGAAGCAGAAGCAGAAGCAGAAGCAGAAGCAGAAGCAGAAGCAGAAGCAGAAGCAGAAGCAGAAGCAGAAG
>JAOQGN010088340.1:0-12120 GCA_027564295.1 Himantozoum antarcticum
GCGAATTTGCCTATTATTACTGTTGTTATTATTATTATTATTACTGGTATGGTACTAATCATCCTTAATTAATACCATTCACCAGATTGGAACATGAATAGGCCTAAACTGCATCACAACATTACTGGTTTGACATCATTGGACTGAATATTTTGCAACTTTGCACAGTCTGTGTTTCCCGAATTTTAACACTATAATTATACCTAATGCATCGTTATGCATCATAATACAGGTTCGTGGTTGTTATGGTCTTCAAACAATGTCCTTCCATTCCAATATTAACGAGTTGTATTGACGAGATGTATTATATGTAAAATTATTTTATCAAATTTGTAAAATAATATTACTTATACTTCACAAAATAAATAATAATTGAAATAATAACAAATTGAAATATGTTATTCAAATGCTATGCGTGTGTTATTCCATAGAAATAGAGATGAGACATGTTGGTTTTATGCGATGTAGGGTAATGGTGATGTAGGGTAATGGTGATGTAGGGTAATGGTGATGTAGGGTAATGGTGATGTAGGGTAATTAGCTAACCTGGTATGTCAATATAACCAGATATTACACGGCTGTCATGCTTGACAACAGTGTATGCAATAACAGACTCTGCTGTTGCCGATAACCTTCTGATCATGGGCACTGAAGAGTTGTCTCTTCGCTCCCCTTTCTTCTTTACCTTTTTATACTTTACCTTTTTTTCAGGGTTGCAAAAAACAACAAAAAAACAATGTTTATTTTGTTTAAAACAGCTTTTTATTGTTTAAAACGTTTTTTATTATATAATATATATTATATTGTATATGTAAGTAGTTATGTTGTAATTTTAATAATAGTCGGTGTGCGTGTTATGCTTTCATACACAAAATGATAGTAGATTCTACCATTCGTTCTATCTATGTTTTAAGCAATCTGTATATTGATGAAGGCCAGCTTGCCAGCCTTCTCTACACCTAGCTTGTTCCTTAGCTTTGAGTGATCCAGGCCAAACATGGGTAAGACTCACTCAATGCTCGCTGATTAGCACATGGCAGTTATCACCACATGACAATCATCATCACCGCTAGGAATTCTATCATGTATGAACTTATATAGGCAGGATTTGATAAAGTGCTGACTTATGCCAAGCAATAGCAGATTTTTTTCTAAATTATAACGGTCTACTTTCCATCTTTCACGATTTTGCTCGCATATTGTGTTATATGAAAAAAAATACTCCGATAATGTTTTTTTCCTGCTGTTTTAAACACAAAAAAGCATTGTTGTAAACAAGCAATGTATTAAACGTTGCAACCCTGTTTTTTTTGTGGTAAAAAAGGTAAGGTATACAAATCAATGTAAAGAAAGGGGAGCGAATAGACAACTCCTCAGTGCCCATGCTTCTGATGCTACATATACATGTATATGTGTAACCTAGTTGTATTATTGCTGTCTCCCTTTACAGCACGCCTCTGTGCAGCCTGAACTACTGAAGGTACTAAGGCCACACCCCCCTCACTACTCTTCATCACCCAACTCTCTAGCACTGCCACTCAATCACGTCCCTTCAGTGTCATCTGCCAATATCAATACTGACTCACCAGAAACTGCAGTATTGCGTTTTGCCGCTATGCAACAGCAGGCAGCAGCAGCTGTGGCTGCTCAGACATCAATAGCCAATCAAATGCAACAAATGCACTATTTACAGGTAGGCACCAAGCAGTGTATGATATATAATTATATTCACCTTGCATTTCTTTTGTATGTACAATTGCAAGTTATATAGTGAGTCAATTATCAAAATGAGTTAACCATCGAAGTGGGTCAAATATTTTAAAATTATCAATATCGTTATAATATGCAGGAATAAAGCTATACTCATTCTATCATATTCATATCTATGTAATATCCATATCACATCTGCACTTCTGCAGTATACCAAATTTTAATGTGCATCAAATTACATTTACTTGTTTTCAATAATAATTCCTGGCTATTATTAAATTATCGCTCGAGCTCGGACAATTTGCTCTTTCTCATTACTGTCATCGCTAAACAAATAAAATTGATCTGTTCAAAATGCGGAATTTTTGCTTGACTGTCTACAATTTGCACGGGTCCCACCACTTGACAAAAAGGGACGCATTACAAATTCATCTAAAAATAGATCCATTTAAGTTCAAATATCGCTCTCAGAGATATTTTTGTTGTTGAAATTGCGATTTGTTACAGTGGCTTTAATAGAAAATAGTAACACTCGATCGTAATCCCAGTTTACGATCCCAGTTTACGATCCCAGTTTACAGTGTTACAATTTTCTATTATTATTATTATTTCCGTCAACTTTATTATACCAATTAATACAATTAAATATTTCATAAGGCCACGTTTGCATTTGGACGTCTGATGCTAATTATTTTAATTGAAGCATGTGACGATTTATATTTATTTCGCATGTTTGTATCGAGATTTAATTTTTCTTTCTAATGTTTTTGAATCTAGCATCAATTAATCTATCAAATCAGAGCATCTTTTAGTGTCTACTAAGTAAATTTTATGCCTCTAAAAATGAGCATTATTAATCATTTTAAAGCATCCTCCATGCAGTACATCTCGGACAACTTTCCAAAACTAAAAACAATTCCAGATGTAATGTGAGTGTGTTGTGCAGAGCTGTGCCAGTGCAAGAATCTGTATTGCAGTGTGTATTGTATTGTATCATAGGCCGTGCAGCAGCAGCAGCATGAACAGCAGCAAGCCGCTGTATATGCAGCCAATGAGCATCGTCAAGCATTGCTAAATAGCATGGGTAGACAGCCTGCACACCATTCGCTAGGTACACAGTTACCTACACAGATACCTGCAGCAGTACCGGTACAACTTCAATCTAGCAGACTATCATCTCAAGCACACTACCCACACATACAGAGGCAGCATGCTGCCGATGCTAATAACCCTAGCTTAGCCAGCAGCGTGAATGTCAGCAACAGCTTGTACATTCCATACAGCAATAGTAGCACTGTAGATAATGCTCCTGAACCTTCACCTCATCATCAGGTATGGAGGGGTTGGTATCACACTTGTGCTAATGGCCCCATTCAGGGCATGCCATTTGAGGTGTGCTATCACGCGCGCGCGCCTTCACCCATCTGGGCAATTGGCTAAAGAATGTATGCAAACACTCTCCTCAAATGTGAGTTTCACTCTCCATCTTTTTGTAGGTTTTGAAAGTTGTTATAAAATAGTCCTCACGCTGGTATGAAGAATACAATAATCTAAATTACTCACCTTCCATGCACATTCCCTCACCTCAGATGTCGAAATACCCATGTTATGTTATGTCATGTTAAATGTACAAACACAATGTAATATCACAAAAACAAAGCATAAAATTTCAATTTCTTCTCAAAATATACTGGATATAGTTGTAGAAATGTTAATATTCCACTCATTATTGCAATTCAAAACTTTGATGTCAAAAGGAAACTTCTTTATATCGGCAAAGGCCTTACTCTTGCTTGGTGCAAATGCGACCTCCAAATAGCCTTGAGATAAGATATATGGCATTTGATTGGCTGAATATTGTGGGAAATTTTGTCCTGAAGTGTAAACAACTCCTTGCCCATTTATACATAACTTTCAAACATAAACAGGTGGGTTCTACTCCTCCCCACTCCAACTGCTTGGACACGCATAATAAAATAGAATCTTAAAACAAATAGTTTGTGTTTCATGTTTTATATAATATATATTACTACAATTATAAAGGTTTTTATAATAAAGTATTTATGTTTTTTACAATTTATTTTACAGTAATTATAAAGATTATAAAATATAATAAAGTAAAACACATAAATTTACTGCTCGGCTGCACAATTTATTCTTCATAATAAAGCAGCCTTGTTGGCAGTCACTTGAAGACCAGTATATACCATCTCTGTTTTTATACTAAATCTTGGAGCTGAAGAAGAGAAAGTGAGGTCTATTATTTATTATAACTACATAACAGAGATAATCGGTTATTATTGTAAATAATGATTATTCTCAATGGCCAATGCAATTCAATTGTTGGACTGGAGTTAATCTACATCTTTGGGCCACTTGACACAAAACTGCTCACAGACTAATTGCTACTGATTGGTGAAACTCTAGCACATCGCGAAACTACTCTGCGTGGTAGTGCGTGAAAAATTAGGGAGAGTGGTTAATCTCTCACCAGGCGATTTCAATTGTCTTGCCCTACCCATTGCAATCAGCAGGTCTTCAGACCGTAAGGTTGAAGGTTTCAATTCAATTGGTTCATTTGGTCTCGAGTTATCATATCATCAATGAGAAGAAAATTACTTTGGTGACCGATTGGTATTAATTATTACAATTGCTATAAAAGGTATATACGTCTGAAGGTTTTTAATTATAACGACATGCAGTGAATCCTGTTTTGGTATATTAGACCAGTTTTTCTATGTAGGCCTATTTGTAATCGATTGTACATACAGGGTGATTAGGTGAACTTCTCTTGTCATCACCCTTCCCCCCATCCCCCAACATCTTCCTCCAACCCCCAACCTCTCCCGCTTGTAGGGATGGTTTAAGGATGTGCCTAGACACTACTTTCCCAATACAGTTAGGATTTTTAATCCACGTTTCACAATCAAGTACAACAAGTTTCAATATGACGTGTTTTTCTTTTGTGTTTAGATGCCTATGTAGATTAACCAGCCGTTCTGCGAACCTGATATTGCAAATGGTTTAAGCTGTAGTTACTGATTTTGTGAAACTTGTACGTTTCTGATGTTGTCAGAGAAGGCTAATAAAGGCAATGAAGTGGGTCACTGTGCCCTTTGGCCTGTTACAGTACCTTACACTCTTTCTACTTTACACTTTCAGTTGAAGATGTTAGCTAATATTGCCAGTTCTGAACTGGGGATACTTAACAGTGAGTCTGCACAAAATTCAAGAGCTCAAAGCACCGGTTCTATCGCCGATAATGCCGAGCCGAACAATAATAAACAACATATTTCAAAGGTAAATATAAGTAATGTAGCAACCGCATCCATCTAAACAGTCGATATTAACCTGTCATCTGATACATTTATATTTACGTATATTTACGTGTACACTTTGATGTTATTGTTTAAGATGTAGGTACTTTTTATAGCAGACAACAATTTTCAAGCTCCGTTTAATGATGAACATTTGGTTGGGTGCATTTTCTATATCTGATTAGTCCTCCATGTGACACACTTATCTATAACACCTTGCTGAGCGTGTTTATCATGGTATGCTGTATGGTCAAGCTACAGTTGCATTGGTTTGGTCTCAAAGAGGAGAAGATAACTCCAAAAGCTACTACTGATTTATAATAAAATATTATCAAAAATCTATGTTACAATATGCAGTACACTGCTTCCAGTGTTTCTCTATCAGCGATCGCAATTCTACCTTTGGCCAGCGAAGTTGGCAGGAATTTTCCTCTGACCTCTTTCAACGTCATATAATATCAATATGAACATTTTTCAAAGAAAAATCATTTATGCATAAAGGAGACCATCAATCGGTCATAATAAACATTGAGGTTATCAAATTAAATGAACTTTAGTTGGCAAATTGCTGGAAAATTGATGGATTTGGAATTTGGACACAAATCTAGCTGTTGGCGTTTTAGCATATTTAGGAATCTATAAGTGGTCATGTCCCACATGATACCACAGCGGGTGTCAATATCTAAACCGCTTACATAGAAAAGTATGGCGCTTGGATTTGACCTATTATCAGTTTAATAGCTTCCATTTTGATAGCATTTATTTTTTGTCTGTATTTTTATACACACTTTATAGCATGTATATTTTCCCATATGCCCCACCCTTATGTATTGTCTGCTGCAGCTTACACTTACATAATTTTGACATTTTTCAACTATGGCAGGTTGATTTAACATCTGACCTGTGGGCAGTCGGTATACGGTGCCTGTCCCACTGCTGCATAATGCAGGGTAATCATTCCTAGCAGCAACTTCTAGATTGTAGCTAATCACTGCAAGGTATGTTTTAGATGAGTGTATACAACCAGCGGATACAGAACTTAAACAATTTCCCTACTAGCACCCCTTACGCATCATCATTCAGATCTCACTCCATAGCTATGCAGAGGGCCAGGTCTGTTTATACTGTTATGTGGTACTATCAATGTACTTCACATCTTATTCCTCTTGCTAACTAACTACTAATCAACCACTTTTCATAGCTGCTATTTTCTAGTATCACTGAAAAATGAAATTCGCTTACATCGAAGCATTGGGAAAATACAGCGACTTGATAGCATTATTATCACAATTAACACGATCTGATCAGTGTGAAGATTAACTGTAGCTCAGATAGTCAATTCTGCTGCATCAGTTACCATTTAGAAGCACAGAAATGAAATAAGTTGATACGTTGTTATAGCGATGTACTATAGGAAGAAAGCAGTCATGAGTTCTGTACAAGTGCTATACACCAGGAGTTTTCTCCTCTTTTAGTAATTGTTTCAAAGGAAAGATAACTTCAAAATTTGTGCTGTGTCACAAATGTGAGATGGCATATTTCGCTGATTTTCTTTGATTGTGGAAGGAAGGATATTTGACTTTTAAATGGAGGTGATAAACATATACATGTATTTTATTTATTTCTTTTAAGGTTTCTAATTGACATTCAGTTATTTTACTAATGCAGTTTTCACTTCCTGGTAATATTGTTTTCAACGCTAATTTCTATACGCATTTAAAACATTAATTAGGATTACTTTTTGTGTGTTCAAAATTAATCTGGATTAAGTTTCTAAGTCACCTGGCAACCCTAACAGCATTTGAACTACTCATAATTGTTGTTTCATAAAAGTTATGTCATTGGATTGGAAGTTTTTTAACTTTCAAACGTGGGCGGCCGTTATGAAGCCCAGATGGATTCTAGCACACTTGTGTGGTGGTTACCTCGGTTACCTCACTCTCACTCTCACTCGCTTCCTTGCGTGTTCAGTTGTTAACTGACAATGTGCTCATTTTTTATATATCAGTTTGTAATAAAATATTTATTGCATGTTTATTTTAATGTCGCATATACGTTATGTTATCTCAGACAAGTGTATGCACACACATATTTGATTTAGACTAGTTTCGAGTGTTGCGGTTTGGTTGTACTTTCTGTATGATGAGAGGACGATTTCAGTCCCCATGTTATGCTATACATGTATGCCATACACCGAGCTTGTATGACTACACGTCTTCACTGATTGTGACGTTGTTGGAATATACATGTATCTAACCTTCTCTACTGCCTATGTCTATGTCGTGTTATTATTGGCCTATTGTAGTGTAACTACTAAATTTTAAATAAGTACGGTGTAGTTACTAACATAAAAAAGTAAAGCTAAGTAAAAATCTAAGTAGTCATTATCATAAAAAAAAGTAAAGCAGCTAATTATATAATCAAAATTTTATCGTTTTGAATTTGCAAAACACAAAATTGCCATAATATAGGAAAACAATTCTTGAATTAGAAATATAATTAGAATTCTAAATAGTTTGTAATTTTGGAAATAGCAGACCATATATTATATATTAGTAGTTATAGTAGTAGTTTTGCTAATGTTGCTGACATTTATCCCATTTTGGTATTGATAGTGAAAGGACTTTTTATCTTAGTAATGCTATTGGCTAATATTACTTTTGTGTTGTTTTAGTTTTCATTAGAAATTGGATTATCTGGCTTGTTTATAAAATAATAAATTTCACATATTCTTAGCAGTTTTTGCAGTGTTTTAAGCAAAGTGTCGTGGAAAATTTTCACCGTGGGGCGCTGCCCCGCACCCCGCCAGGGGGCAAGCCCCCTGGACCCCGCTGAATGGGTGTTTACCCACTGCTTTTTTTACTACTACATCACTGCTTAGATCCACCAGCATAGCATCAGCCTTGCATAGATCTACATCACTGGGTGATCTAACCAAATAAGTAACTCCCAGGTGACATTTCAAAATAACCGATTATGATATCCTATTTGACATTATATTCATATATATATATTTCCATATGAAATATTTTATTATATTAAAAATAGTGCTGTAAACTGATAGTGATTAACTAAAAGATTCATCAGATCATCTTCACAAAACGATTGATTTCGAACAAAAGTAGGGCAAAATGTATGCAGAAATTGATTTTCCTAAAACCCTACAGAAAATCACTATTATTGAAAGTTACTTCATACAAATCACTTCATTTAAAAGTCATCTTCATGCTGGAAATGGTAAATATGAGTACTAGTTCCAGAAAAAAATGTCATGCAAGAGATGAAGGCTGCTCTACGGGAATGAGAACACAAAATGTTCGCAAAGTTCTCCAACATATTGACATGACATCCAGTCATGTCAATATATTGGCTGAAAGATTTGCTACACATCCAGACTCTAGTGGCTATAAAAAGTGATCAATAATTTATTTAATTTTCAGCATTGCTGAATCTATTGCTAAATGCCTAGTTAAATGTAGTCTGAACGCAGTCGCGCAATCCCATATGTAATCTTCTACTAGATATGCTTCAATCATTGATTTGTCAGTCAAACAACCAGACACATTAAATATGATTAACTGAAGGTTAATTCTCGATTAAAAACTTTGTGAGAGCCATGATTAATCGATTACATTCTCAGACAATTTTACAGCACTAATTAAAAGACATGAAATATAATGCATATTCGAATATGATAATAACACGTATCTCTCTTTCTTTTTATTACTGATCTTCAGTAAAAGTCCTATAATATAAATAGAATTACCATTGTCAATCTTCATACACAAAAATGACATAAATATGTAATACCGGTATAAATAATTAAACTGACATCTATTGATCAAGTGAATATACAATGTGCTTGTAAGTCTATAATTATAGCCAAAATAATTCCCATTTTAACAAATATGCCCGAACACTTGTTCGACTTCTTTGAATATCGATGTATCAGTTACATGTACGGTATATGTGGCGTGGCGGTGGTGTGGCGAGGTTACATGTACGGTATATGTGGCGAGGTTACATGTACAGCATATGTGGCGAGGTCTGAGGTCATGTGGCGAGGTCTGAGCGTAGGAATTTGAAGTGTTAACAGACCATAATGAATTTAGTAAACTTGCTTTCTCACCATTTTCATGTGCGCATGTATTTCTATTGGAGTGCAAGTTTGTTGGGTCCATGCATTTAGCCTGTTGACCTGCTGACATGTTGCTCTGTAATGATGTCATGCAGTAGGTATCTAATACTGGGTTTAAACGGCCATATTAGGGGAGGTGTATTAAGGTTTTGGCTGAAAAACCGACCATACTAAATTTTTGCCGTTAGCTAAAACGGCCTGACATATTTCTGCCGCATTCCTCCTGCGACATGCAAGGTTGTCAGAAAAATAACTTTGTCGTTTTGTTGTCATATGGAGTTACTTTCCCCTTTTAAGACGATAACTTCTCTATGGAATTGGCAATTTAACAAATAAGTCCTTGATAAGTATGTGGCAATAGACCGAAAATATCTCACCTGCGTGACTAGATATTCTGAGAGCAAGTTCTTGTGTCTGAATTGAATCATTTTGAAATCAATATTTATTTCTGTAATTTTATTGAAATATATTTGCATTATGCGTGTATGACATGAATAATTTATTTCAACACCAGATATTCCGCTTTGCCAGATATTCCAAGCAGGTAAAAGAAATTTATATACTTTTATATAATAATTCATAAGAATTAGTAGCAATTTTAATATTTAAATTTATAAATAGGATTGGAAATCCAATAAATTTATTATTTTATATTCGCTTTGAGGTTTTCTTAATTTTATGGATGCTACCTAAACAGATAATGGTGGATAATCAATTATAAAGTTTATTTGAATTAAAATGATAATACTTTATGTTATTATTTATTTGTTAGCAAATTGAATTTAATCTCCAAAATACGGCAAGAAAGCAACACGCCGTATCTCGCTGTTTTGGGAGTCGCATGTTCAGCACTGACTGTCAAACAAGCGACCACAAATTCGACAGCAGTATTTCGCTGATTTAAGGCCTGCCACTTTCATTACACGACTTCCTAATACAGACGTTTAAACCTAGTAGAAGAGCCAGAGTCAAAGATTTGCTGACATACTCAATTTCAAATGTTGGCCGGATTGTGTACTTGCAGCATTGCATGAGAACAGCCAAACAGTTCAATGAAGAATCTAGTAGATGAAGAGCATAGTTATGCAATTGTGCAGTTGCTAGCGAGTGAAGACAGTCCATACAGAGATCTACTTGTGCATTATTTCACACAAAAATAAGTTAACTCGAAAAATAAAGCCAACAAAAAGCATATTATAGTGGTACTTGAGGTATTAGTATCAACATATAACTTTTTTATAACTTAAATTACAATGACGTGTCAATGTAGATAAGATTCATGACACTTGATATTTTGTGGCATGACCAGTCAAGTCAGGTGCATGAATACCTAATCTATCCCAGCTATCGGGTTACATTCTACAAAGTTTGTATTATCCATGTTTGAGACAGAGCTATATAGTGAGCTATATGGCTCTATATCTCACTATTATGGCTCTAGTTTTATATACTTTCTTGTGGGAGTATAACACAGACGCCCCATACATTGCCTTGTTGATTGAATTGTAATATATCTTCTCTAGTTCTTTGGATTCGCTTATGAAGCTTGCGTGCTTTGTTAACAGCATAGAATATTTTGATTAATTTTGGCATAGCCACCCTCATGGCCAAGGACCATGAGGGTGGCTATGCTATATGTGTTATTAAAATGGTATGCATGTACAGTTGCTTATAATGGAGTGAGGGCTTAGATATGCTGCCAATTGGTAGCTGCCAATTGCCACATCTTAGCCAACTTGGGTACATATACTTGTATTATAGAACATAATATTATTATATGGTCATATTATTTGTGCTATTTGTTATATTTACCCTACTGGAAGAAATTATTAGCGGACTTAATTTTGGCGAGTCCTCAGCATAAACCTGAATTAGCAGACTTTATTTTTGGCGAATTTTGAATTAGCGAAATTTAAAATCACACAAAATGTTATTTTCTATATAAACCCTTTACATTTTACTACTAAGACTTTTAAAATTGTTGAGGGAATTAAATACTAGTGGAATTAATTTTTGGCGAATTTTCCATTAGCGAAATTAGCTAAAATTAATGACAACCAATAATTTCTCCCAGTTGGGTATACGATTACTCTATTAATTTGCTAGGTAGTCCATTTTAATGTTTTTTACTGCTGAGCATTAATAGAAATGTGGACAGCATCTTCGTAGATTACACTGTTTGAATAATTAACTTTAGCTTTACTGCTTACTGCTCATTAATTATAAAACCCTGACAGTATCTAATATCTACATGTAATTGTTTATTTAGCTATGAAATATATGGTGAAACTCTTTTCAATTTGGTCAAAGCATAAAACGAAGTTTCCATTTAGTGGTTTAAGATGCCAATGCCACAAACCGAAAACTGGGAACTTAAATATTTAATATAGCTTGTTTTGAAAGCCTTATCTTGCTCAAATACTGATAAACACATTTAGGGGTTATCTATCTCCGCGAGGCCAAGCTGAGAGCAACAGCAAAGCTTTTCCAATCGATGCTGGAAAACTCCTAAATTTTTCGATAATTTAAATTTTGGACATATGAAGCTTGTCAAGACAAGCTTGGTTATATCTTATATAATTATCAAGAAATTGTATGATCACTAGAATTATTTTGATGTTTATGGAAATATATGTAGCAGAACTAGGGCACAGACGACCTTCCAAACCTTCCAAACCTACAACTAGGGATTAAGTAAGTTATTTGTACACAAAAACTTTGTTTTTGTGTACAAAGTTAATCATCGGTTGCAGATATGAGACCAGATATGCTCACAAATAATCCATAAGCAATACTGTACATTCTGAGATAAAACTTGTGCAAACTGCAAACGGAAGTTAAAAGGAGTTATGTTCTCTCTGTGGCTACCCATGTGCAAGTTAGTGATTGTGCATCATTTAGAGCGTTTTGTATTCTTCTAGCAGGCATTTCAATAGAGGAATAATTGAGGGAAAC
>JAOQGN010088560.1:0-12117 GCA_027564295.1 Himantozoum antarcticum
TTCAGCTTGGTTATTCCTAGCGCATGTTATCATAAAAACGACTAACGGCTCACTACGCTCGCCTCCCGTCGTGGGATTATTTAATATAAAATATTATAATATTTATAATTACAACATTTTTAATAGTAAACATTACAACGTCATGAGTAATTTTAGAAAACCGTATAACACTAGTTATGGTCCAACAGACCTAGTACCGTTTACCAAGCTAAAAGAAGTAAATAATAACCATATCAGTTAATGGTGTTTCACAAATATAATTACAAGAAATGAGAAAATTAAAATCATACAATACTGAACGCCCAATGTAAGCAGGAACAGGCAAATATCAAAGCCTGTTACAAGTATTTTATCAACGTAGTAATTTCATCATTTTTATGATATTGGAAAATAATCCCATACAACATTGAAAGATACATATCAACAATTCTCGCAAAATTGTCTATGATTATAGCAAACCAAATACCTACAGTTATAAATTATTAATACTAAATATATTTAAGGATCGTTGACTACAGACTGCAAATCACTGTACTGCTGTAGCAGATGAACCCGAGGCCTTTCAACAGATAGAATGTCCCAAGTTAAAAAATAAAGTATTTTAATAGTTGCTAATATACAGTGGTGAGCCAATCATACGCAAAATTTAATACTCCTGACAAAACTTCCAAGAAAAAAGAATATAGAAATATTAATTCCTCCACTTGCAATTGAGATGAAGGCTTAGACATGGCTACCTACTATTTATATCTGACATTAGTTCAGCTGCTCACCTGCTGGTCAAGTATATATTGTCTGTAATCTTCTCAAAGTAAGCCGCTTCCCAGCCTGTTTCAGTAACTTTAGGTTCACTAATTGGCGTCACTTCGGGAGGGGCATCTGTTATGTGAGAGGTAGCCGCCTCACCGGTAGTCTGCTGAGGCGATAGGAAAGAATCATGACTGGTATATCAATACTAGTAAAAATTAGACAATCTTTATCTCGAGTAAAGGGTAACACTATTTTGTGGTAGCTTGTGAATAACGATGATGGCAGCACTTCATTTCCACATAAAAATTCTTCTGCAAAGAATCATCAGGCCAGATTCTGAAACCTAAAATGGCTATTCCATGCTTTTTTGTACAGCGGGGTTAAACAAAGAGAACAGGTAGATTTAGCTCAATAAGGTGATGAGACACATGACAGTAACTTATAGAGAGACTTCATAATCATATCGGCTGATGGGCCCATGATGGCAGTGTCGGGGGCACAATACAAAAAATAACTTGTGGCTCGACTTCGACTAACTTTACAATCTGAATCCGAAACATAAGGTGAGATCAAGTTCCAAGTTTAAAAGTCAAGTAGTTATATTCTACTTACAACTTGAGGAGTCGAAGTCACAGTAGAATCCATGTTCTCCTCCTGCCATTTACTAGCCTGCAGCCACCTCATCTTGAGCTTACCAGGAGCACAGGCTGCAGGGGGCTGAGTCTTTGTGGGAGAAGACTGTATATCTGACCTATTAGGCAAGTCTATACTCTTAGTTGATGAACGATTTTCAATGACAAAATCGACCGTTTCCTCATCTGGCTTGTTTGTTTTCTCAGCTATCTTTTTCTTTTGTGCTTCCTGAAAGAATATGAATTTAGCATATTTTTGCATCCGTTTTTATATTCAGTAAATCAGAACATAATCGCATAAAAGAATATTTCTTGCTTGTATAATAAATAATCATCAATATTCGCATTGAACTATTTTCTCAAATAATCCAAGAATATGTCATAGTTACATATTATAGGCTTACATGTATACTTGAAGACATAAATTATACCTGATGCTCTTTCTCAGACTTGAGTTTATTTTCTGCCTGCGTACGACTTTCTTTTGACTGTATTCTACTGCTTCTGCGTCTGACGCTAGTGTCGTCGGCGTCTGCCGCAGGTTTATCAGAAGTGACTTTATCCACCTGTCTGCCAATAACAACTACATTAGGAGCTGACATAAGTGCTGGCATTGTCGGTGTTGTGCCATTGGTAGTCGACGGATGAGGATCATCAAAGCGGGATTTCCTACGAGGTTTGCTCTCAGAATCCTTAGACTGCTCCTGAACTGTTTCCGGCGTCTTGGCATCAGCTACAGATGGCGGATCACCACTTCGCTAAAGAAGACATAACGATATTTAAACCTGCTCGCCCAAGCACACAGTGGAATAATAATGTCAACATGAAATCATAGATTTCTATAAAAATTATTTAAAATATTCCGTTGTCAGTTAAATTTACATCTCCTCTCTATAATGGTGGTATAGAGAGAAATTCAGTTGGCATATCATGAACTTAATACTCTATGCAGGAAAATAGCAACACAAATATAATTATGATTACGGTTTACAATCAACCAGCAAGTATGTGAATAAATGGCTTATTATGGAGTAAGATTTTAATACACCAGCTTCAAGTCTTGGTAGCAAATACAATGATGATGTATGTACAATATACACAATCTGTGTAAGGCCACGGCTACATATTTCAGAAGTAACTAGGCAATGCATTCTATGCAATGCATTCAATGCAATGACAATGCTATAAATTGGCAAATATAGATAAGAATTACAAACTGTGCAAGCAGTTTGAATTTCAATTACACCCAAAATTACCACATTAATATTTACATGCATGTTTATACAAATGCCTACAGTAAAAACAAAACAAAAATATGGTTTTGCAAAATATATGAAAGGTAAAACCAATTATCTATTAATTACTATAACGCTAATAAAAATCTCTAATACATAGTAACAACAACAACAACAAACATCCAACTAAATTCAATCAAGTAAAAACAACTCCAAATATATAAAGTAGCAGCTGTGTCAATTATAAGTGATAAGCCTAGAAGATGTTTATAATTGCTAGCTGGTGGTTAAAGTCACACTCCTAAAACTCCCCAAGTACAACTATAGGGTATTAAATAGACTGGTTAGATTTTACATATCATTATGCTGCGCAGCGTTTAGCAAAACAAAAATGTTTACACAGCTAAGGAAAATTTTGCTTGAAAAGAATGCTTGTTCAAATTCCAAGAGTTTGCAGAGTATATTGCAGGGAAAAGCCTGCACTAACAAGTTCAATGCAGAAAGAACTACTTACTAAATTAAGCTCATTATCATATTCCAAATGCTAAATGCGCAAAGAGAGAAGCCACACTGCTTTGTTAGTAACTATTATTATATTTTATGATTGTTTCAATACGTCAAAGCTGATGGATTGTTTGTTGACAGTGCAAGAGAACAATTATAGCCGCACACACAGTATAGTTAGCAAACTCACAAAATTAGGTCTGTCATCCGATTGTGGATAATCATTGGAGTTGGTTATCTTCACAGAGTTGGTGTCTTGTATTACGTCCATCTTCCCATCAGTTTGTGTTGGAGAACTGGACCACCTACTGACCCCTGCTACCTTGTAAGGTCGTGTGAATGTCGATGGATGTCTAGGTTGAGGTCGAATCCTTGGAGCTCCATCATTGAACCCCGGAGGGGGAGGAGGTGGACCCCGGCTTCTTGGAAAGATTCCATCACCAAAACCTGTTGACTGAATATTCGGCATCATCATTGGAGGGGGACGTGGTGCATGGACTTGATTGGTTAGTTGATCATTCCAGTGAGCTGCCTGTTGAGAAATATGGTTGTTATGCATTCCGGTGAACTGTGTGGGAGAAGCTTCCATCGGAAACGATACTGGGGGATAGTTGGCAGTGTAATTATTCTGTGAAAATTCTGGTTGGCCTATCATGTATGGGGTTGCAGGTTGAATTTGTTGGCCATGTGTTTGAAATGGTTGAACCATGTTGGGTGGTAGAGCCGGTGCCATCTCTATTGGTGGTGGTGCCGGAGCTATTGAACCCGCAAATCTAGGGGCAGGTGGTGGTGGCGGCGCCAAACCAGGAGGCGGAGGTGCCAAACTAGGAGGCGGAGGTGCCAAACCAGGAGGCGGAGGTGCCAAACCAGGAGGCGGAGGTGGAGGGCCATCTATAATATGTGTGGCTGGTGCCAAATTCCATGGTTGAGGTATTTGTGAAGATGACGCAATCTGACAAAGCTGTCCATCTGCAGTATAAACATATTGTAAAACGGTGGGATTAGCTGGAGGTTGTGCGGATGGTACAAGGGCTAGATTGTCTGCAATCACTTGACTTGTAATTGTGGATGAGGAAACCTTTTCACTTGTAGTGCTGCAAACAAATATAGAATATTAATAATAACATTGTTAAGCGGCATAGTTACCGACATCATTGGCCTAAATTACCATCTCAATTTTCCAATTATAGGTAGGCCTATTTGTCTTTGTTGATGAAATAAGCCCCAAACTCAAAAAATATAATTTGAATGGTATGAACTGTTATGAGGTCTGTAGGTATCTCATCGGTATTACAACAATTATATTTTGCATCAATTTACTTCAGTCAGGATGCATGAAATCAGTTGTTTGTTCATTTTACTGATATCAGTGACAAAAAATACATAGTTGTATCATTAAACAATGATAAGAGCATGCCAAGGTCTTTAACAGGATTCGAAACTGAATCCATGAACAGGAAGGTGAAGAGAAAACATTTATAATTTACATAAATTTATATTAGTTTCCTGCCCATTTACAACAAATAAGATTTCTTTCCACACACTGTATATACTGCATGCTGAATTACCTATTATATTGTGGAGGTGTATATGATGTACTACAACGTCTCTGTCTCTCAAGACTATGACTTCCTTTCTCACGACTAGAGGATCGCCTTCGATCAGATATTTTGTCACTTGGGCTACTGCATGATCTGTATTTCTTACTTCTGGATCTGCTTGAAGATCTTGTCCTGTGGCGATTGCTAGATCTGCTAACTCCATCACGGTAGCGCCTATTTCTACTGCGCGATCTCCTATTTGATTTCCTACTGTGAGTAGAGATTCGAGATCTACTGTCTCTACTTCTTGATCTGCGGCCTCTACTCCTGGAACGACTTCGTCTTCGTATATTTTGTTCTTTACTTCGTCTAAATTGTCTCTCTTTGCTAAGTGAGCGACTTTTGGATCGTTTACTTGGGCTCTTGGACAGCTTATGAGACCGACTTTGACTAGAAGTGACATCATCATCATCAAGGTTTGAATGTTTACCTTCTTTATCCTTGATTTTAACTTCTTTACCTACTTTGATACTTGAAGTTGTATTAATACGCTTGTTTAGTGCATCAAATAACTGTTGAGCAACTGCTGTAAGTTCACTGACATTGGAAACTGGAGGAGGGACTGGTTCTGGTGATTTCTGAGATGGTGAAGGTACTGGCTTAGGAGTGATCGAGGCAGACTTCTCACCAATTGTGCTAACAATTTGCCTATGAGAAAAAAATAATAATTGTATATTATAGTTTCCATATCAACATCAGAAGTAATATAAAGATGATACAACCAATCACAGAAGTGTTTCGCTCTAATATTCTCGTATAGGCATCAGGAAATCTCCATGGGCTCAATAGTGTGAAAAAAGATTACATAACATAACATCCTAGAATATTGACTAAATAGAATACGGACTCTAAACATACCGCAATGACCAGAATGTGGCCCACTAAAGTCATACATAATAGCATTTGCAGACCAGATGTTGTTGACACTCCAGCACCATATTGATGAGATTTATAGTTAGTTTTCTTGAGGATATACATCTTAGTACGATTAGACAAGAAGAAAATTAAGTTGAACTACCAATGCTCGACAAAAATAATGCTATAATAGTTCTAGCATGATAGTGGGGTATCGCCTTCTGTAAAAAAAGTAACTAAAACAATATTGCGATATAATCTGTACAGCAATGAATCTATGACAAAATTGGCATTTAACTAACCATATATTATGAAATAAATCGGCTGCCGTGGTACGAAATAATTAATTGTAATACTTCATCATCCGGTCAATGGCAGTGCAACTTGTTCATCAGTCAGATGGTAGGAACTAATTGCAAATGGCCTCTTTCGTAGTTAGTGGAACATGGGTTGACAGTTTTTAAATTTTCTTATTGGTTCGACACTGCAAGTCAATTGATTTTGTGCCTTCGGCATTAAACACCGTTTTTGCTAAATAATAATAAAATGTGGTTACAAAGATATGCCCCGTTCTCATCTTAGAACTACTATTAGGTACGGATTGGAATATGGCAATTGATTTAAAATACTCACATGCCATCGAAATGGCTGTCTACTGGTCCCGAAATAGCAGAGTTGGTGTTTACTCCTGATGGCAATGGAGAAACAGGCTGTGGCTGATATTGAACTGTATTTGCTGTGGTTGTGGTTGAAACACTGTAAATCTCTGATGCAGCTATATCAGATGTATTGCTTTCTGTTAATACCACTGATGACACCAGCTTCGGGAGAGTGTGCGCTGTATTTGTTACTGTAGGCGTAATATTACACATTTCAGAAGAACTAAACGTGTCAAAAATATTGTTTGATGTTGACACTATTGGTGATACTGGCTTCGTATCTGATTGAGCTTCACTGGTTACCATTACTGTAACATGAAGTTGTGACAAAGCTGCGATATCAAAGTTACGATTTTCAATCGCTTGTTGTTCAGCCTCGGATGATAGCACATTTCCCATAGTTGTGAATGCCAAAGAGTCTGGGGCATCTGCAACTGTCGCTATTTTTACAACTTCCGTGTTAGGAGTTTGAGCAATAGTAGTAGAATTACTTTTGCTATTAGCTACATGATCAGAGGAAGATAACAGCAAGTCATCCAACTTTTTATCAGACTGACAGCCGACAAAAGCTTCTTCATCGCTGTCGCTATAAAGGTCAACAGACTTATTATGTTGCCCGAGTGTATTTTCGTCAGCAATGGTGCTATCTGCCTCATATGATTGATACACGTGATGATTGGGCGATGGACTTATTACATTTAATCCTGCGAAACTACTCAACTCAGACCGGACTAATGATTTGGCATTGCCCGTTTCAAATTGACTGTCCCGAGGCGTTGAAGGAGTGAGTACTGCATCAGATTGGCCTATATTAATATCCTGCATATTTTGGAAGTCATCAGTTTGCTTTATTGGTGAACTTGATTCAGATAGTGATGAGTTGGATCCAGGCATTGGGCCTTTCCACAGAAGCCTTTGCTCCAATTCTCGTTTTTTTGCCAAGAGTGTAGCCGCTATAACTTTGTCATGAATAGTAGAAGAAGATTTAGGTTCTACAGTAGAGCTAGAATGTTTTTGCTTAATTGGCGATACTGACTCGGTCTTACTAACTTTTCGAGGTGATATGCTAAATCTAGTCTTGTCAGGACTAACAGACATCTGTTCACGGATTTTAATTTTCTCTGGACTAACATTCAATTTCAACTGAGTTTGGCTGTCTGGATTTAGCTTTGACGATAAAGCATTTACAGATTCAGATGCTTTAGCAAAATGCTTGCTTAAGCTGGGTGACTTGAGTACTTTCGAGGGTGTATTAGTTATCAATGGCTCAGTTGACATTGCTTCTTCGTCACTATCATGATCGAATGCTCGAGCCTTTTTCTCCAGCTTCATAACAGAAAACTTAACTTTTTCTGCGACTTTAACTTTGGCTTTGCCAATACCAAATGTTAAACCGGAAGGCTTAAAAACGGGCTTATTATCTGAAGTTGCAGTTCCCTTAAGTTTTTCAGCCTTCTGCTTGATGAGCATTTGTATTTTGCTTAGTGGAGGCGATTTGGTCTCAGATTCTTTAACAGGTTCGCTCTCATCTGTGCAAACGGGTAAAACTAATTTCTCCACTTTTGAGTCAAGTGGAAATTCAGATGATTCAGAGTGTTCATGTCTCAAAGTGTTTGTATTCAAAGCGTTGATACTAACAATACCAGAAATTTCAATTAAGTCTCCAGGAAGTGGTATTGCCGCCAAATCAGGTATGAATGGTACGTTGGTCTCTGATGGAGGTATAGAAAGTATCTCTTTCACACCAACAGATCCATTACCTTTTGAAGTTGCATTTGGGCCAGTTTCACTTACAAAAACGCAATCATCGCTAAAATAAAATATCAATAATTTGTTAAATAATATGCATATCACTGCGCAAAATAATTATTTATTGAAATTATTGTTAGCAGTTGTATGATGCATTTGATAGCGGATTAGGATTCTCCAAACATGTTTAAGACAGACAAATGTGCTGGAAAGCAACTCTACTCAAAATTTAATAATAACTTTTGCTCATGTAACTATCAAGGTAGGTCTCAAAATCCATACTGGAAGATAGTAACATATGATATTTAGTAGTGCAACTTCCCTTTGTGAGTTCACTTGCCCTCACCAGGTTTAATTTCAATTATATATTACAATGTATGTAGATTGGTTAATTTCAGCAATCGCTTAATTTAAAGCCTAGTTTACTTGAAAACCCAAGCACCTGCCATGTTATCATGACCACCAAATAATGCTCTCTTTTGTGTGTCATGGACCCATTAAATAGTGAAGATGAACACTTTCAAACAGTGAAATGTCAAATTCGATGCACGATTGCACTTGAAAGGTTGTGGAAATTATTATCACCAGAAGCGATAATAATGTGCCGCAATTTACTTACTCATCAGTTGGGAATAGCGGGTCATACTCTTCCTTTGACATTATTACTAGTATTACTAGTATGCTAGTCCTAGCTCATGTTTTCTGCAATTAATGACAAATGTGAGATAACATGAAAAAGTGTGTGAGTTGCAGAGCTTTGTAATCATACATTTTGACTATTCAATACGATGTGGGATAAGTGTTTACGATTCACATTGTGAAAGCACATAATTATGTAATTATTGATTAATTAACTTACATATTTATGTAAGCGCCACTTCTGTCAAAATTACTAATCATCACCCAATCCAGTCACCACTATAATTATAACATTATATTAATAACTTAGTGAATAATGTTCACATAATCAATTACAATGGTCAGATTAATCCCTGTTTTAACAAATCAAAAGTCTGCCAATTATATTTGCTCTTAATTTACTCCTAATATCATTATAATGAATATCGAGTTTCCAAATAGGCTTAGACAATCAATAAGAGTGTGATTATTTGCCCACATCGATGTTATGGATGTCAATGTGACATCGTAACGTTCTGGCAAGCTGACACATAAAATAAATCGTGAATCTAAAAGCCTTTGTCACACCACAGGCCTGGGACTTTATTTTCACTCTCCGAACTCAAACGTTCCAAACACAAGTTGAAGTTGCCTTCACGGGCTAGCTTAGATCTTTGACTATGTTTAGTATGTAGTAGTGATGTGAATGAAGTTGACTACACAAAACAACAACTTGTCCACAAACTTTCAATGATACACCTTTCCTTGTCAAGTCAATGTGATTGTTCTCTTTAATTTCAGATTGATGACACTTTCAGCTCGCGAATGAGCCATAATTTGTAGAGCTCCGACCTTCTACTGACCTGTTACCAAAGCAAATTTGGTTTAATAATTGCAATTATCACGGCTAAAATATGGAGCTTCCAAGTTGCCATGTTGGAGTTGCCAAGTTCAGGAAATTGGTGGTGACGGCAATCAGTGCAGTTGGCGACCCTTACTAAAAAAAATGGAGTACCTACTATTAAACCCAACATATATAAAAATGTTGGAACTAGGCGTTTTTGCCAGCCAATCATATAGCAACATGTGCACATTGTAATGAAAATGGCACAAGCTGGTAGTCAGACTCCAACATTGTTAGGCCTATACATCAGGTACTCGGGTTTAACAAGGGCTCATCTCCATTTCAGTAATGGCCGCCAACACTGTTGGCCTTCATTGTCAATTACCTGAACTTGGTACCTCGGGCAACTCCGTATCTTAGCCGTGACAACTGGCCGAAATTTACAATGCAAAGACAAATTTGCTTGGTAACAGGTCGGTAGAAGGTCAGATGCCCAGATCTCAACAAGATATGGCTCATTCGTGAGCTGAGAGTGTCACCAATCTTGAAATTAAAGAGAACAATTAGATTGTTGACAATCAGTGATGAGGAAAGGTGTATCATTGCAAGTTCGCGGACAAGTCGCGATTTTGGGTAGCCACCCTCACACAAAAGACTATAATATAACTACGTATTAAACATACATATATCCAAAGATCCAAGCCGGAGCTAGCCTGTGGTTGATCCCAATTTCATACAGTACGTTACTTTAGGTCCTAGTTACTAATATAATATGTAATACTATCATATTAGCACATTAACAGTGATAATGATGGAAACTTCAACATATTTTGTTTATTTTACTAACATTTGGTTATGAAAATTTTACTTATTACTAATCATAATTATATTATAATATTATTATTAATTAAAAATTATCATACACTTATAAATTATAAATCATTATTAATATTATATTTATTTTTCTAATTATAATTATAGTTATACATTATTATGATAAATACCAGCAATTAGTCATCATGGCAATATCAATTGTAATATTATTTTTACAATAAAATTACAGTAACAGCAGAAATATATTGGCCACTTTTATTTAACAGTAGCGGCTACAATTGCATGTACGATGTCAACACATGAGAGCAATTGCATCGGGCAGTACAGCTGCAGTACAGAGTATTAATTATTACATTACAAATGACCAATTGTTTAATTACTAATATTTAATAAGTAATACTATTGATTAAGCTTAAATTGCGCGTTGCAGGATACTTAAATAAATCTCCTTACTACAACTTGTTATTGGGCGTAAAAGCAAGCAAAATATTATTAGATACTAGTATAAAAATAGAGTATAAGCATATTATAGGTGATTGTACATAGATAGAGGTTACATTTCCACTGCAAATGGTGAACATATGATACTTCATTCGCTCCTTTTAACACAAAGCATAGCGGTTCGATCACACCTTCTACTGGATGAACTTATAGCGATTCAATTTAAAGCAAGTTTTTTCCCGGTTGGCGATCGACATTGAGCAAACACGTTTTCCCACTGGAACCGTCACTATCAAACCGAGTGCTGTGATCTAGCAATATCCAATCAACAAGGCCCGTGTATCGGAGTCCATATAAAAAGCGGTTGATACGGTTTTGATGTGATGAGTGTTGTTGCCCTCACTAGCGGCACAAATACACGCTTATAACATTCATTATAATATATTTTATTATACTAGAAATGATAAAAATCATGAACCACGACGGTCGGAAGGGAGTAGTAAGTAGGCATAAGTAGACTAAATACCAAGACTCACATAAATCTGTTTCCGTTTTAAAGTGTGCGCGGACATCAGCGGACGCCCGCCATTGAGTGTCACGGTCAATAAATCAAATAGACTGTGAACGTGTACCCAGTTGCAGTGTTCCCATCTCTTACAAGTGGTTATACATAATATCAACGTTATTTGTTCACAATGACCACATTCTTGTGTAATGACATATCCAAACGGGGTTTACCAACAACTCTTCCAAGATCATAAACCCGTTTGTATGAATGTCAATGCTATAATCGGAACTTGCGACAACAGAAGTTTTTCTGGCATTTGGGAATCTCCACTCTGTGTGCGCGCCTAGAACTTCCGGGAAGTCCCTAAGGGACTTCTAGGCGGCCCTTATGGCCCGTAAGGGAGTCTCTGGTGTTTGTCAAGGACTTCTCGGAATTTCCAAGAACTTCTTCGACTCCCTAGAAAACCCTTGGGACTTCCAGGGCACAGATCTTCAAGGAGTTCGCAGTCATTTCAGGGCCGCCTGCAGGGATATCCAGGGACATCTTGGATCCAATTCCTAAGAAATTGTTAGGACTTGCTTCCGGAAAGTTCCAAAAAATTCCCAGATTTTCTAGGACCTTGTTCACAAATGTCCCTAAAATTTCAATTCTCGGAACTTCCCATAATTACTCAGAAGTTCTAAGTTTTTTTATGATTTTCATGAAGTACTTCCGAGGAAATCATAAAAATAAAAACGGGAGATTCCCAAATGTCGTTTTTCCTTCTCACACTTGCCGGCCGAAGCGTTTTGGAAGAGTCGTTGGATTTAGCAGGCATAGGGCTTCCGTAGCAAAATATTTATGAATATAGCGCGTTTTCTGATCTAGGCGTAGGGGTGAATGGTTGG
>JAOQGN010088781.1:0-19276 GCA_027564295.1 Himantozoum antarcticum
GCTACATTATCCTCGACAGTGAGCAGATTCTTGCAAAGAGAACTCGAGTTAGATATATCACGTGAAGTGTTTTGGACAGATTCAAAAACTGTCCTGGGATATCTACGCAACACAGCCAAACGGTTTCACATGTTTGTGGCCAATCGTGTTTAAAGGATCAAGGAAGTCACTAGCAATCGGCAATGGCATTATATAAGGACAGACGCAAATCCTGCAGATTATGCCTCTAGAGGTGCAACCATCAATCAACTTCGAAACTCACGAGTGGTTTATCGGACCTGGATTTTTATCGGAAAGAGATGTTGTACAATTGTCACAACTTGAGTCGGACATTGAAGTTTCAGATACAGATCCTGAAGTAAATTCGGCTAGGTGTCATACAGTCCAAACAGCTCCAGCAGAATTCACATCAATTATTACGGTTTGGTAGATTTTCTAGTTGGGTCAGTTTAATCAGAGCCATCACTGTTATCAAGCGTTTCTCTGAGAGAGATGAGACCTCTGCTCTATAGCACAATGAAGCTTCGAAAAGGTCCATCATAAGAATTGTTCAACAAGAATATTTTCTGGAACAGATCGCGGTTTTAGCAGATGGTCAAAAATGGGCCATCTGGCCCCTTTTTTGGCCATGGAATGGGCCATTGGGCCTTGTTTTGGCCCTGGAACTATAGCCCCTGGAATGGGCTATAGAATTCCATCTGAAGAAGTTGGACCCCGTTGTAGATGAATCTGGGTTATTGCGAGTAGGAGGAAGGCTTTCAAATGCCGCAGATCTTTCCTATGGAGTAACGCATCCTCTCATATTGCCTAGGAGATCACATGTCGCAGAGTTGTTAGTTAGACACTTTCATCAGAAATGTGCCCATCAAGGAGAGGCATAACTACAAATCTGATAAGGTCATACGGATATTGGATAGTAGGCTGTTATTCTGCTGTATCGGCTGTGATACACAGATGTGTGCAATGTAAACGTTTGCATGGCAAAACACAAGATCAAAAAATGGCCGATCTTCCAGCAGAAAGAGTTGAGGCTTCCCCACCATATACTTACTCAGGATTTGATTGTTTCGGTCGCTTTCACGTTAAAGAAAAGCATTCTGAAATCAAGAAGTATGGACTGATGGTCACTGTGGGATATCCGGCCGATGACCTAAAGCGGATATCCGGGGTTTAACGGAGCAGGCGCTTGAGGGGAAGAGAGCCTATCAACCAGCCTTGTATATCTAGATCTCGAGGTGAGTGGACGTGTTTCTTCTTATTGCTCAGCCGTTCTATACCCGTGCCTTGTGCAACATTGAGGCTGGACATTGTTCACGGTGCTAACGGGTTAAACGCTGCTCTTAGTGTTTGTTTACTGAATAACAACAGCAAATTACAATGAGTATCATGGTGCACAGTTTGTCTAAATTTGATACATAATCAGTTCAAGTAAATACATAACAATACGTGTTAGTAAGTCGTGACTAGCGAACTTTTACTGGCAAAACACAAGAAGTTGCCATTATGGCCAGCAGTGGACAACTCCAGTATGTGAGTCAAAGGAGGATCGTAACGAATGAAGTGGCAGAATGCCAATTACTACTCACTACTAAATGTCAATACATATTCTTTTGAGAACATAAAATATTTCAAAATAATATAATGTAGATGTAACATCTAATGAATAAAGAATCAGCTCTCAATAACTAGTGTTGACACTTTGTGGAGTCTACACCAGTCACATACCCATAAATGAGACACCAGCTAATAGCTGAGACGCTATGTGATAACATGCAGTGGGGGTTGATGAGGGTAGCATGGAGTAGCCAACGTCCAAACAGCAAACTATTATAATAATAACATTACTTCAGACAGTCTTGTCAATGGCATATCAGAAAGTGCTTGCAACAGACTGAACATTAGCTAGAAATTGCAGCCTGAACATTGTTACTCACAAAGACCGGTCTAAGGCAGTCTAAATCGAGTTGAAAGAGCACATTGACAGCTAATCAAATTACTAATCTTTAAACCCTGTCCAAACTCAACCACCCTGGTCTGGTCACACTACTAACACAAATCCACATGATTTCTCCCAAAGATGTCATAACCTGAGCTAATATATTGCTAGCAAGCACCAGCTCTTACCTTGTCATGATAGTCTGGCGATCAGGCCGTATGTCTAGAAGAATCTTCATGATCTGAGGCTCAAATCCCATGTCGAGCATTCTGTCTGCTTCGTCCAGTATAAGGTAAGTGATGCTGAGTACATTGATCACCTCGGCATTTATTAAGTCATTCAGTCTACCGGGGGTAGCTATGATAATCTGTACCCCCTCCTTAACGCTAGTAATCTGTTCTTTTCTAGAACCACCACCATAAACACAACAGCTACAAGACAAGACATGTACTACAACAGGTGTTCCTAGTCACGCCTCTACACCAATTCGATATCAGTGCAAATATTTTGTCTCAAATAGCCAAACCGACTATGTTGTCATAATTATGTCATAGCGTTGAGTAACATTGTCATCAAATCCTGAAGACAGCAGTGACTTGTAAGTAGACTTGTTTACCAGTGCAGCATCATTATAGTCCTTCCAATGTCTTATAATTATACAAAGATAGTTGATGAAAAACTAGATCACATAAAACAAGAGTAATTATATTAATTTATAAGGCAATAATTGAAAGGGTCCAGAAAGTTCAAAAATGAAACATTAAAATGCTAGTACAGTGATAAAAATTTTAATCAATTTTTAAGGCCAAAGCAGTGAATCAAAAATTACTTCTGAATCTCAGAAAATCACAAACGGTCCTTTACTTCTGAAAATGACCGACCTTTTAATGCCCTTGTAGCTGTATTTCCGCACCTCCTCGTGTATCTGCAAGGCTAGTTCTCTGGTTGGTGAAAGTATAAGCACATTAGCCCCGCCTCTTTTATTTAGCGGCCTGATAATAGTAAACATAGCAGTACTGGTAACAATATCACTATCTATCAATGCCAGTGATGCTGTTGTTGAATTGATGTATAAACTATGGCACATATATACAGTATGTTTCCATGTAGCTGTTGATATCGCATTGTGGCGATGGAGTGGGAGTCGCCTTCCCTTGGGCCCGTTGCCATGCAAATAAATTGCATGCGCTCTTACTGACTGATCATGGGAGTTGTCTATTCTCAACTCTCAGTTTTTAATTGCATCACGACATACAGACCTATTTGCATCGTTTCCAGAAGAAACCTAAATTGTAATCTCAAAACTCATGGATCTCAATCGACAAATTAACGATGTTTACTGATCATATTGGCAACTTTTCGTGCTAGAAGGGATGTGGTTATGAATAGCATATTTACACTGGCTTTAATGAGATCCCTCGCAAAAGCAAACAACCACGGAATGTATGGAAATGGAATCGGTAAGGTTTTTTAATTAAATTTTTTTGCTTTATTTTATCTGTGACGTCTATCAGTGCGCATAGGGTGTTTCCATGAAGCGTCACGTTAGGGAATTCAATTGCCCCAATTGCTGTGACTTTTTCTATTTTTCAGGTGCAATCACACTGTTTCCATCTAACGCAAGACCGCATTGACTTGAGATGCGATAGCAACAGCCACATGGAAACATAGTGATTTATGCTATCAAAATATTGGCCCAAAGGAATTTATCTTATTTTTATTATTATTATTATTAATTTATTATCATCTTAACTTAAGGAGTTTAATTAATGTTCTTAATATTGTATTTATATGTTTGTTTTGTATTGTTTGAAGTGGTAATGCAATAGCTGAGTTAGTTATAACTCTATAGCACTCTACAGTCAAGCATTTTAGAGTCAACAAAGTATGATGGTGTGGAAGGCATGCGACTGCACAGTTTTGTTTTGTTGATAATTAAATCTGTTGATCGTCCAAAAATTATTTGTGTATCTACTACAATAAAGACCTGTACATGATAACCCTTGTGTAAGGATAGTCAAATATACGAGAGTAATAAAGGTTGCTCTTTGTTTACTTTATGCTATGTTGGATGCAAGATGTGTTATAGCTCTGTCGAGTTATCTGCTATATTTGACGTTGGCTTTAGGGGCAGAGGCTTTGCCTGCTGATGGTAGTGGAAAGGAGAGGCCCAGCCTGTCGGATATCCGGCTAGACAAGACACCCACTGATGATGAGATAGACGTGTTGTGGGATAGAGTACGTGACTGTCTGCAAGAGAGCCCTGCTACCAGCGTGAGGTCAGCACCGGCAGACATACAACACCACAACGAACAACATAATGTGAACAATTCCGGTCAGAATAACAGTCTTCCACCCAAACCACCCATTAAAAAGGTAAGTTCTGGCAAACAACAATGTAAAGCTGAGCTTTGAGAATTCATTATATTTTGTGGACACTGTTTATTTGCTACATATCAATAAAAAATGAGAAATGCTGTTCAGGTTGGCATTTACGATGAAGCTAAAAACTTATGCTGATTTGGATATTCTAAAAGTCCAGATTGGGAGCTATCGGAGAGGTCGAAGGAGGTGTGAGCAATGGTGTATTCTTATAATAATGAATGATTCATATTATAGCGCATTTACAGTTTGCCGGTACATTTACCGGTATACATTTACCGGTATACATTTACCGACTGGTTAGACGATTCCTGACTGTCTGTCACTGATTATCTATTTGTTCATTATTTGTCCTTTATAGCTTAGGATCAGCTGAATACTTTTTTTTAAAGTTTTATCGTTAATGTTTACAATTACATAAAAGGAACGACACAAATAATAAAAACATGAAATTAATAAAAGCATGGGCAGTCTGAGAGCCACAGACTAGAGTAACGACTACCCCTTTGTAATTACTGCCCCTTAGTATTCCCCTCTCGCAATGGTTGCATCTGTTATTGTGATATGATGTTATCAGATGTGTCATTAGATATGTTTTTATGTTTTATATTTTAGATCACTGCATCAAATATTCATCTGTTAGGACGATGTCAATCGGCAGTGCCTAGAAGACAGACTTCCAGTGAAACTGGTCAATCTCCTCTGCAACGACCCAAACAAAACCAAAAATCCTTTATACATCAGCAGCCCGAAGTGGCACATACCCAGCATGGTGCTCATGGGAATATGCACTCGGCTTTTAACCGGGCGGCTCATAATGATGGTTCCGCCTTGACTAGCAATAGCCCTACTCACAGTGTGCTAGAGCCTAACATATCTGCCATGCCCAACACCGTGCCACACAATGGTAATTGCGCTTTAGACTTTATTAGTCACAGATATTATTCTCATATTGTGCTGTGGTGTTGACTTGTCTTGAGCCACACTAATCCATGATGTTACATAATTTGTAGAGCTTAACCAGTCATCGCAACCTGGCAGTTCACTCAACCATTTTTCCCAATTCCATATCCCTATATTGTGTATCATTATTTAAATAGCCCCATTTTTTTCACTGTGGATACATTGAGGTTCTGCATGCACAAAGTGCCAAGCCCAACAGTTATTTAATTCAATAATCGTTGATGGTTGGATATTGTATCTGATAGTTGTGTGCATTCTGATAATGAGTGCGTAGAAATGTTGTCATGCCTAAACTGTGTTTGTTTATTTAGTATCAGAATCCATGATGGCATACTTGGCTGCTGAACAGTTATCTGCACACGAGAGTATGACGGACAATGATATAATGACAGCAATGTCAGATACCGAGTATAGACAGCAACTTGGTGTGAACAGTAGACCATCTCCAAACATGTCTGCTCTTTCTATGGAGGAACAGAGGATACTCCAGTCTCTTGATAGGCTCAATAATAAGCTAAAAGGTTAGTGAATCTATCCATAGAACTACTGTAACAACTGGAGCTGCGAGTTAATGCCGCCCTGTGGGTCCTTTCTAGATATTGCAGATAAAGATGAAGAGATGCAGATTGGCTCTCTTTGTCTGTTGTGTTTGGTTTGAAATTTTCCATGATGCTTGGTTGTTTGCATCATCAGATTTAGTAGAATTTACAATAAAGCACATCCAGCACACTTGTATATATATGAAAATAATGTTGAAGGCATAATCTTAATAAAATACTTACTATTTAATATGCTTCATGCGTTATTGAAGATATTTCAATGTGTTTTATTAACTGAAACTGTACTGGCAACCGGTTGTGCTATTTAAAATTAATTGATGATATTCATTTACTCTCATGCATCATCATTACATATTGAAGTACCCTTCTGGAAGAAATTATTGATTTAGATTAATTTTAGCTATTTTTGCTAATGGAAGATTCGCTAAAAATTAATTCCGCTAAATATAACTCCTTCAAAAAAATCTGGAGTTTATTATTTGTAAAATTTGAAGGTTTGATATACAAAACAGCACTTTGTGTGACTAAAATTTAATGTGATTAAAGTTCGCTAGTTCAATTTTGTTCTGGGTATTCGTCAAAATTAAGTCCACTAATAATTTCTTCCAGTAAGGCATGAAAGGTCATCACTGTAAGACAGTAGCTGAAACACTCACTGACATCTCTTCTAAGCTGTTCATTACTGGATGGCAGCAACATTGCCACCTGCATTGTCTCACAGTCTGTTTATTGTACTGTATAATTGTGTATGTGTACTTTGTTGTAGTGGTAGAAGAGGGATCTTTATCCAATAGGTCTCAACAGGTATGAGTAGAAACTACTGTCAAATTATATATCATGCCGTAGTCAAACTATGATTGATTTCCGCAAATTATTTAAATTATTGCAAATTTCATAAATTATTCAGAGGGTCTTGGATATTTGGAGACTACTAAATAGAGCAAGAGCGCCTGGGGTTCCTTAACTGAAGACAAGTGAGATCTTGAACGTCACTAATTATAGGATATAGTTTCGTGTTGTGTTTAGGGTTTGGTTTATGACTGATCATACAACGACCTTGATAACCTGTGACTTGCTCATCGGTTATGCTCTGGGATTTCAGTACATTAGCATGTGGGTTATATATCGGATTATTGGAGGATGACTGTATTCATCCAGCATGCATTAAGCCTAATGCGTTTTGTGGGTAGAAATATTGACCTATTTCTACCCACAAAAGCCTCCAGCATTGCTTAGAAGTATCACACTCAAATATTTTGTGTCTTCATGGAAATGCTGCTAAACATATAAAGGAACTCATTTTGCTGTAAAGCCCATATAGTTATCTTCTAGGAAAGAAGATAACTCTATGGTAAAACCTGTAATTCTACTGTAATATTATGTAAAATTTACAAAATTATAGTTGTGTTATAAATGAGAGTTATTCTTTCTTGCACTATAATGGCTAAGTGGGGACAATTTCTGTAATTGTTAATGATGAAGTATTATTAGATGTGCATGTAGTATATGATTATTATATTATGCAGTGTTATTTCAAGAAGTTAGGTTTTGCTCACAATGCACTTTCTTTCTATTATTGCATGTTGTTGTTTAGAGTGAACATCGGCACACTTCCACAGCTATGATAAATAATGGAACTCATCACAATGGCTTAACAAATATGTTAACAAGTCACAAGGCGCAATTGAAACCACATCCGCCTTACACCGCCAGTACCAGATCTTTCTCAGCTACACCTGTGAGCATAAATATTGTTGATCAAACTCACTGAATATCATTTATACAATATGCAATGTGTACAACTTTTTTCTGTTTTTGATGGTACATTTCTTCAATTTTGAACTTCTACTGCACTCACAACATCTTTGGTTTTGTTTATGCTTTTTTTATTCCTAACAGGTACTACAGATTATTTCACTGCTACTGAAAGTTTATTCTTGACATGATTTGCATGCAATTTCATCTTTAATCACCACCGTTAATGCTTTATATATCTCCACATGCTTGATATTCAACCGATTGCAAATCATAATTTTATCGTACCTGTTTTGTAGAGAGGTTTTCGTGGACACAAGCCGATACAACCGCGTCAGCGCACTGGATCAGCAGATGCTATCAGACATAATGGTATAAATGCCACTCTTAATGGATCTAACAGACAGTTTAGGCTTTACTAATATGTTCAACAACCCTTTGCTTTTTTCTACTGCTACTGGTAGCACTGAAATTGTATTTATTATTTTATTATTATAAAATCATGTTATTGACCTCATGTCTATCTACCGAACAACTGTCAGCTGAGAACTACTGATGCAAGTCTTGATTCATAGCCAGGTGTTTTTCTCATATAAGTTACGTCTTTTCTAG
Organism: Himantozoum antarcticum; assembly: GCA_027564295.1. Taxonomy (NCBI): domain Eukaryota; kingdom Metazoa; phylum Bryozoa; class Gymnolaemata; order Cheilostomatida; family Bugulidae; genus Himantozoum; species Himantozoum antarcticum. The sequence continues at coordinate 8,209 of JAOQGN010088781.1, forward strand.
GTTTGCTGTATATTTCTCAGCTATTGCTATTTACCGTTTTGAAAATGTTTGGATGACAAATGATATCGCATGCCTTTATAATAATTTCCCTTAGTTTACAATATGGATAACTGCTGCAAGTCAAGCTGGCATTATTCATCTAGTCAATTGCCTGATTATACAGCCCCTTAATAGGACTATATATTTTGAACCAATTTTTATAGTAGAATTGAATGCGCTATCTGTGATAACTTAGATTATATTTTTGTATTGAGTACATTAAATTATTCATAGTCATGTATCTCTTTACATTTGGTCTCATTTCTCAGCCACCCAAGCACTTTGTTTGTAAAGGTTTCCTGTGATTTGAAAATATTTCAATCATGTGTAATCAATCATCATCCGCAGTCACTGACTATTTTCAACTGACCCTTGGGTAAGGAATTGTCACCTAGCTTGCTTGCTTTGATTAGCATAATTATTATACTAGGCCTCATGTATTAGAAACAAATTGTTGCATAAAAGGCTCCAATGGGCACAACTTGTACGTATATGCAGTGAACGCAAAACCATGCATTAAAATTTGCTGAAAAGCAAATTGCACCAATAAACCTTTTTCTATTCCACTGAATCAGCAGGAAGCTCTTCTTTTATCATTAAAGTGAATGGATTTAGTATCTGGATTAGTTTTACGTGTGCATGCCATACAAATTTATGGTAGATAACTAGCAATTGTATAATATAGCTTTATCTATACAATCTGCTCTTTATCCCCACCACTAGGTGTACTGACTTGTGTGTGGGTGGTACCTAGCAATAACTAGTCCGGCAGAAATGCAGAGTATATTCAACTCTCCAATTACCTGTACAAAAAGTATTTGGAGTTGTCTTGTCACAATGGTTAAATAACTCAAATATTTTATTGCACGGATCCAATAACTAATACATAAAGCAATTTGCCTATTGCAGCAACTGCCAGGCTGATTTACACTGCATATTTGATAAATTTGCTCCGAAATAATGTAATTGTAAATGTTATGGCTTCAATGCCAACATGGAAAGGCAAACCAAGTACTCCAACACAGCCAAAATGTACATGATTGCGAGTCCGCGACGTGCACACAGGACAATCAACAGTCAAATTTATGGAAATAGACAAAATAATATAATCCATATAATGTATATACAATATATTTATCCTGATGTTTGTTTATCAACCGTCTTTCATAATTTATTAGGTACAAAAGCTACACATTATGGGTGCACTGTCTAATGATTTAATGGCTTCAATTCACCAGATAATTGCCTATTTAATTTTACGGAATAAACCTGTTGCATAGAGCTATGCATATAAATAAAACTATGGCAAGATAAAAATTAACGTTTTTGTATAAATACTGAGTATTAAAACTAAAAATTCTTTGATAAAATAATGACTCGGCTAAGATCTTCGTTGGGTCTTGCAAACATGAAGTGTAAAAGTAAGTTAGATTTGAGATTAGCAGCCAATTGTAATTACAATGCTAGCAGAAAGCCTTTTGATTGGACTGCCAGATACAAATTAGAGGTATTTAGGTTCAAAAAGTCGCGAAATATTTCATTAGCACTAACATTGTTATACATGGAAGACTGCTGACTATTATGCCAGTAAAACATGCATCAGTGCGCAGCATACAAGGGTTGTCAAACTTGAACTCAAAGTTATTGGAATGTTAGATGTTAAACAGCCAGCCATTCAGAATGGATTTCAGTGGAACAAGCGTGGAAATTAGTGTCTAATAGAATAACATTGTAGATTCTTGATTATCAGCAATGTCCTGATTACAAGTCTCGCAGAGATTAGAAACAGAGCAACCTGCAGCCATCACACTTTCAGAAATAGCTGGTAGGATTGGTAGCCATAACTATGGCCAATTCAGTGCATTAGTAGGTACAGACTGCAAGCACATAGCCAAGGGAAACCCAAACACTGTGCTCACAACCTGCACCAAACTATATGGTCTACCAATAACAAACCGCACCACCAAACCTCTTTAGCCCAGAGGGTTAATTGCAAAAGAGATTGGTGGCAGCTAATAATCTGGTTTGTTGAGGGAATGCACACAATGTTTCCAACTAGCGGAGAGACTATCGTAGTTAGCAAAAATGTTGAATTATGAGTAAGGTTAGTTTGTTTAGTTATGAAACTTTATTACTATTGTCTAAATAAATGAAACATGGAGTAGTAGTTGTAAGTATATGTTAGAAGAAAGACCACGTTATGTTGCAGCAGCGGATAAGGGGTAGCCTGGGTCCCAAACTGTGCTACTCAGACACGAGCAACATAGCTTGGGCACCATGCCGTATTACAATTCCAAGCATGATAATATTGAATTGATTCAGTGTACAAAATCATGTCTTCTAAAGCAAGATAATACTTCCAATTAACCTCTTTTGATCATCAAAAACATTTCACACAGCAAAAGCAAATTTAGGAATGACTATTAACAACGATTAGTATTAAGAACAGTAACACTGTAACTAGTCACAGAGGAAATGGTCATCAGTTGGTTTAGCTGCAAGGATCACGATTTGTCAAACTTGTTTAGATTGGTGTATGCATTTCATTTTAGCCAACTAAAACACCAGATCCGTGCACAAAACATGGTGTCAAAGTTATTCCAAGACGCAAACGTATTAAAGCTGTTCCCAGCTTCTATACCATAGCTATTGCAGAAGCAAATCGCTAACGAAAAGCAGAGATGCTATTCTAAATTAATCACATGATTGGAAGGATAGTATGGAGCGTAGGGCATAATAGCAGCATACAGAAGGATAACGCCGCACACTCAACCATACAATTGTACATTTTGAAATAATCATGCGTAGCCATTCCATGCTAGCTTTAGTAGCCAAGACTTACGGCAGCATCTACGATACGTTGTTAGAATATTATAAGTTAGACCTAAGGCACACTCTCATGAATATCCAATACAGTATATACAGATACACTCATTATGAATTTGTTCAATAGCAATAAAAAGGAAAAATGACCCATGTCTAAAACTATACCACTTCATATAATAATAACATCAAAGATATACTGAAGAAAAGTAAAAATAACTGTGGTGCGATGAACTTGTATATATCATTATTATGAGGTTTAGGGCACAAAAAGGTCATATTATACGGGACAATCCAAGACCAATATTATTAACATACACTGATAATATGAGCTAAAAAATAAAACGCATGCCATTGTTAGTGGTAAAAAAAGGTTAGCACATGATTGAGAGAAATAACTTTTTTGGTTAATAATACAAATAGGGAATAATCCTATCAACCAATCAAAGCTTTGGAGATATCTATACTGGCTGGTGATTGGTTAGTTGAAACCACCATCCATTTTCCTCTTTTACTATGTACATCAGCAACCATTAAGAGACAAATTTGGGGCAGCTGATGATTAGATGTTATTCCTGGTGCAGAACTAACATACAGATGTACCAGTAGCTGGCTATACATGAACATTACTATATAAGTAGTAGTAGTAAGTAGTAATAATACAAACATACTCTCACTAAATCAATCACCACTGCAGGACAGCTATATGCATATCAACTATCGATGTGGTCAAGCACTGCGGCAGCCTTTCATACGAGTGTTCGTGCTTGACGTGGCAAATTTGTTAGTCCAGGCAGCTAGAAGGCATAAAGAAAAGACAGTTATACACCAGTATTAATATAATTTCTACTACCATGCCAATGAAGCGACAAAATCATTGTTAGGAAAGATATTAATCACAATACAATCTTTTTTTCATTTCATTGGCATGTAAGTATGTGTTAAGTTTCGACAATTTTAATCAAACATAGGAGGGTTATGCGACCTCAAAGTATTAATAATTAATATTGTTGCCGGAGTGAGCATACAGATGATTAAAGAGCCAAGCAAAACTGGTGGATACTGGATAATTTTCGTCACGTCAACTTATATAAACCAATGCATACGTTAGTGCAAACTATCAGCTAAAGAAAGCGTAGTCTGTTCCCAAGTTGTGAAAGTTGTTTGAAATTTTTCACAGCTTGGGAAATCAGGCTTCAGAAAGTGAAGAAAAAGAACCAGTTCAGTTCCCAGATCCAGCACAGAACTGTACCAGCTCTTCAATCAAGCATGGAGTTGTCCTACATGCGAACAACTGACACCCAATTAGAAACCATGGACGTATTTGTAGACTACAGTATAACATAAGGCAGTAGTGATGGGATAATGAGCTAGTGATATATGAAATTACAAAATTATACTAGGACTTCCAAGATGAGAAAGACGGAGAAGTGAATTGTAATGAGAAGGAAATGCAGCGTTCAACATAAATTTATTGATTTTAAATAATTGAGGATGAAAAATACTGCGTAATGACACACACAAAAAGTGTGATCACTGTCATGTATAATACCCCACTGGCTTTACATCGCCATATACAAATTATTTATAGGATTTATTTATTTTAACATTAACAGAATAAAAACAAAAATCAGCTAAATTATGAATCATAAAACAAAAGGCTGTTTCCAAAAGTGTACATATACAGGTATAATAAAATAGGAAAGTCTATGTAATAAGTATGTATGCTGTACTAAAAATGACATCTTATAATAATAATTGAGAAAACAATAGATAACGTTCTCATAATAACTAACAATGAGAATAAAAAAGAACTAGCAAGAGTTGTCCATTCCTGCGTAAATAACCACAATTTTTCAATAAACAGATAACAGTAAATAATACTAACATACTAATTATAGTGTTCTAAACTCTGAGTATTTGTCGACTATTAACAATATTGCATAGACACATTGTGAGCGGTAGCCAATGCTAAAAAAAATCACATTGATTGTCATTCCAAGTGGGCACCAATATCAGGCTATCAGTCAATCAGTCTATCACCAATGCGTGTTAGTCATTGGCCAAGAGTTACTGTATATTAGGTAACATTGACTTGACAGTTACATTGCAGGATGAAATAGTTGACTAGTACTAGCATGTTAAGATGTGTGAGTCAATAGGTGTTTACAAAGCGTCTACACAGTTTAACAATCATTTTCTAAGCCATAAACATTATAATGTACATTCAACCGAAAACTTTAAAAAAATTGCAAGCAACAAACCCGTGTGTTATATTATGAAAGACGAAAATTAAGTGGAAATTAATTCAATACTGTAAGGCGCGGTAACGGAGTCCATTGTGGTGGCAGTTTTCAATTTCAATACCAATTTTCAAAATCTAATCCAATAAATAGTTTCGACACCAAAATTCAACAGCTCCGTTTCCGCATCTAGTGTTTAAGTAGTCTGGATTCTTCAAGTTGTTTCCCTTTGTTAAATGCAGAATCCAGGCTACATAAAGAACTGTTAGAAGTCAGCAGTGATGATTGAGCTGAACGTCTTTCCAAGTCTTTCAAACCCATGAAAGATTGAGCTTGCTGAGGAGAGTGGGCGAGGAGTTGTGATGAGTGATAGAAAGAGAGTGAAGTGTTGAAAGCAGTACTATCAGCTGGTATTAGATACAGAAACATAGCACACTAGTGATAGCAGGTAGCTCAGGACAGCATAGATTATAGATTTAGCACCAAGTCTACGACTATTGGGCAAAACTAAGTAGGCACAACAAGAGTTGTCTGCTCCTAAATCTGACCGATTGTTCCCAGATGTGTGGGTGGGTGCCAGACACGACCATTACTTGCTACTATACAAACTAACCTGCTGCCAAATATATGTTCGGTGTGAAATTCTTGATGATTGAGTTTGTTATACCCTCTGATAAGGATGAGTGGCGACGGCAGGAGCTCGCCTAACTTTTGGCATGGCACCTGAAAGACAGAGCTCGATCATAGACGACAAGCACAGTTATGTTACTGCACCGCGATGCAACATCATTTCTCATTGCATAACAAAGAGATCCATTACATCGGGTGCATGGGCGCCTCCCTTATTAAAAATAGCCTGCCATACCACCACTCCACATCTTCATTGCCATCGGGAAGCATAGACAGTCTCGCCCATCCGAATGTCATAGAACAGTACACAAACATTTGACATAAGCGCTAATTACATACAACAGCGTCGTTGTTATATATTAAGTTGGTGGTAATATAACAAAGTTGTTGTTGTTAATTTTAAGCATTACAAAGTGCGATGGTGGTGGTAGTAATAGTACAACAGGTTATTTAAATAGAGTAGTAGGCAGTAGTATTATTAATAATAAATAAGTAAGACCAAAATGACAAACACCACGGCATGCTATACAGAAGTGGAAATTCAACTGTGGTAATTAACATTGTAGTGGTAGTAGTGGTGGTAGTAGTAAATTAAGGAGTGATTAGGGCTATAATATAGCTAGCTAGCAAACAACAATATTGGTGGTGGTGGTATCTTAAACACCAGTATATATAATTTCTGCGTGGTAGAGGTGCTTTTGCACTTGAGCAATGGAATGTTGGTGGGAGATATTACGGGAAAATGGATCCAACTGAATTGTTAGTTAGTTGATAATTAATAATTGATATGTACACAACATTAAGCTTATCACAGTGGTTTGATGATGGGGATACGCAAAACGGCGGGGGCTACATCGTTTTAGGAGTTACAGTAGGTTTGAAAAGTGGCGCGATAATGCTAAACTTGATGCAAGTGTGCCTGTTAATATTTACTTGGCAGTAAGGCACACAGACATGTAGACGTAACATTGGATGCAGAACACAGAATCGAATACTACGTTGTCATGTCTATGAATACACAAAGCCAGTGGAAAATGTGCTAAGAAATGTACAGACAGACATACATAGAAACAGCAGTCACTACTAACAGAGTGCTTGTCAACTTAAACTAGTTTGCCATTGCAGTAGCAATTGGGTTAATCTCCATTTGTAAAAATGCAGCGGCCAAACCAAGCTTTAGATTAGTTTTTTCCCAACTAGCCCCGTGTCAAGTCTGTTAGTTGATCAGCCAAACTGATTGACGATAAAATTTAAAGCATTGCCGAGACTGGAAAGTTGCAACAAATTCATAATTAAGAAAATATATCATAGCCTTCATGTACATAATTATCGGCACACTGCCAAAAAAGTAGCTATTCAATATGCCAAATCGATTGATTTAAACAAGGAATAGGAGTAGAGCTATGATGTCTGTCTGTAGAATAGGGCACGTTTTACATTGGCAGGTGGTAGGTATGGGTAGTTCAACAGCGACGTTAACATCACTTCACTAGCAATAATTTACGAGACATATTGGTAGTTCCAGAAAGCAGGGGGGATCGCGCCAGTGTAGCTTTCCGGGGGTGGTGAAAGTGCCATTACTCCTAAAACATCTAGCATTGATTAGCCAAGAGACAACAGTACAAAATTAGTCAATGGTGATTATCACATTATCTCGGAAAATAATTATAGAACCAGTTAGCAATATGCAGAAGCAACCATCATTTAGTAGTAACACTGGTGGTAGTAAGAGACTAACAGTGACTAAGTAAGTATTTAAGGAGTTGTGTTACCCATGAACATATGTTAGAGTTTTAGTAGACATACCAGCTGCAGATGGGTCCACGGCAGACTGATAATCAAATAATGCAGCCTGATTGACTAGTCCATATGAGCTCAGATCTGGTGTACCCTGATGTCCTGTCATAAAACCAGACAGTGAGGCCGCAGTCATTGCTGCTGCTGTATTATATAACATAGCACTGGGTGCTGAGGAACCATCCGCTGAGGATACCATAGGTGGAGGCATCCCCATTAAGCCTTGCTGTTGCTGTTGTTGAGATACTGGTGTGGCAAGTCTAGGTGAGAGGAGCAATTGACCTCCTATCTGGCCCATCTGGCCCATCTGGCCCATCTGACTCATCTGACCCATCTGGCCAGCTCTCATCATGTTCTGATGTTGTTGCATAGCCATATTAAGCTGATGTTGTTGGTAGGCGGATGGGCCGGTTGGAATGAGTGGCTGGCCCATCAATCTGTGTTGCAGCTCTAACAAATATAAATAAATTAATGTAAAAAAATTAGACACAAGGTGGGGCACTTTACAAGTGGTCACTTAAAAATAACATTCTCGTTATAATATCAATGCATTTGAGGTTTGCGGTCTTTCGCTGAATAGCAACTAATTGCAGTGCAATAACCAATGTCAATGTCTTTGGAAATCAGCTGGTGAATGATGGAGCGCAATTTAGCAGATTCATAATAATAAGAATAATCTTTCAGTGTGCAGTGTTAGTTAGCATCAAGAAGTTCCGTTACCAATAATTTCAGTTTGATGACGTAACTGTTTTGGAGTTATCTAATCATTTAGGATTGTGCAAAAAGACATGATATTTACTGGTTTTTAATGATTTTAGTTTTTTAGCATTTTATACACAATGTAAGGTGTAGCCAAATTGAGCATCAGCTGTTAGCAGCAGCAGCAGTATGGGTTGATGACAAACTAGCAAGGTGTGAATAAGTATAGCAATTAACAAGAGTTGACACATGCTGATAATTATATAGTAGACCAGTGTCAGTTGTAGCCTTGGTAGTGCTGCTTTCATAACCAGCACTAATGCATAACTATGTTCAAAACAGTGACAACATAAAATATAAGAGTGTATGGTGAGTTCAGGCAACAGAACCTACATGTCCGACTACCTACTAGCCATTTTTATGACTACGCATAACCCGCTGCTATAACATCAAAATATGGAAAATTGATTGCGATACATTAGTACAATTACTATTTTCAACAACTTCCAAGCTCAAACAAATGATTACAATTCACAGATTTAGAATTACTAAGATTCTATTAACTCAAATCTGTATTGCATATTTTAATGGGCATCTTTGACCAGCTATGTCTGCTTCGTAGAATTTCATTGAATGTAGTAGGTTGTGTAACGTGTCACGACAACTCAACAGAAATAAAAAATGATATGGTTATAGTGATTACAAATTTGCAGCCGGAGACCGTGGATGTGGCTTATTAATCAATTTAGTGTGATCTCTGGCAGCAATGATACCTCACAGTCATGTGATAAAGCTACAATAAATATATCAGCATTGTAGAGAACACAGCACATAAGGTAGAGATTTAGTATTGCAGTCAATGTTAATATAATGGAAAGTCGGTTGGTGGCGCGAGCCGCCCATCAACACAACTGCAGATGTCCATTGTTGTCTAGTGATACCATCATAATTATTACACTTCACAGATATAGCAAAAGACGTGGTCAGCAAACTGTAATGTTAACATCTCATCTATTTGTGCTAGTGATTTCACATTCACACCTCATACTATTTAAGTCGGTTTCATTAAACGATATGAAACCGACTTAAATGCATAGAATATGCATTTAAGTCGGTTTCATAGAATCGCATATCGAGATTCTATGCGATAATTTCCTGTATCGCATAGAATCGATACAGAAAATTTAGCAGTTCCAATAAATAAATTGGTCCCTTTGATGCACTGACACAGCGCAAATATTCATGCTATGGGATGAAACTACATGTATGTATGCATGTAACATAAGCGTACATGCATATTGTGTAAGTATCAAACCGCGCAAAAATAATACCGGTACGCCAGAATAGTTCCAACTCCGATGCTTTGACACTTTGAGATTGGACACCTCGATGTAAAAAAGGGAAGGGAAATTGCTCATAATGCGGACGGCTTATAGACGTTGGGAGTGGATCGTAACTGTACAATGATGCATAAGAATTTCACATTTCATGAGTTCACAACAAGCTAGAGAGAGCAACAGCCAGCACCTCATTCGAAGTTTGCGGTAGTTGACTAGGCCTAACTAGCACACAAACTTCTGTTCCAAGGCTTTGTATAACACAGGATAATAACGAAAGCAGCTCACAAATGCATATCTATTAGCAAGCATCAATACAACTACTACAACTATAAACATGCACAATGCTAAGCTGTATGAAAGAAGGAGCGAGAGAGAGAGAGAAAGACGGAGAGCACGGGTCTACTACAACAACAATATGCAGGAGTCTAAATGCTACTACGTTCACGGTACAACATGCTATGTACGACACCATGCCACTTACGACTGGCTACAGCGGCTGCAGCCATGGCTGCCGGATGACCTGGGTGACCAGGTGCTCCAAGAGGAGATAACGAGGAGGGAGGAGAGGCACCATTAGTCTGTGCTTGAGGGTTTGAGCCTGATTTAGTGTCACGGTATGTACCATTGATAATGGCCAATTCCATTAATTGACGTCGTTTTAGTTCATCCTCACCCTCTGGCTGAAAATATAGTATTAGACAAAATGTGTGAGAGTACCATACAGATGAGTTACAAAACCTGCGCTTATAATCTTGTGTTCTGCAGCCGTACTCTGCACCCGTACTCTGCATCTAAAAGAGAGAGAGGTCTACTCATTAGTAAATACATAGTGGAGAGTTCATTGTTTGTAAATTTGATATTCCGACGCATTTAAGCTTTGGTAAGATTTTACTTTCACTAACGTTTTGATTCAGTTCGGGAAACACCTCTAATTCTAAAGAATCCTTTATCAAACAATCAACTCTCTGCTAAAATATTAGAACCTGAAGCTGTGCTCTTATCAATGTAACCGCCTGTTGCCTTGCACAGGTTGGCCAGCCACAGCTCAATGTTATAAGCGTTAAACATCTACAGATATTAGAAGCATAAGACCATGTAAGGCCTTGTTGAGCGTGGCGAGATTGCACAGGGGCGCGACTTGACTTACGAGCTGATTGGGCAGCAGCTTGTAGCAGCTTTGTCTGATCCCTGTAGGTTCCATTCATTATGGCTAACTCCATGAGTTGGATCTTCTTCAGATCGTCTTCTCCTTCGGGCTGAAGCAATCATTGCAAAAAGTGTCATGGGATGTCATGCAGCATGCAAAATGGGATGAAATTCAATATACAGGCCATGAAGAAAAACAAAACATGAGGCCACAGAAGGTAACCAAATCACTAAATCAGTAGAGGCTTGGATTTCACTAGATAGTATTGGGTTAAATTCTGATCAGAAACTCAATGATATTAATGAATTCTTTAGTTTAGTGTGTCAGTCTCCAATTGTGAGTTGCGACCT